>JASCZW010008296.1:0-52625 GCA_034211315.2 Aedes japonicus | reverse complement strand
TGCAATAAGCTAATTTTGAAATGGGGGTGATTCAAAAATGACGTCCATCAAATTTCAGGTTTTTAAACCCCCTCCCCCCTCTGTCACACTTTGTCACAAATATGATTACCCCCCCCCCTGTGACATCCACACTTCTGAAAAAAAGAATATATGCATATTGGTTTTGTCGATTTCAATAATAACGTGTATTTTAGTTCAAATTGAATCATTTACATAATTAAATGTGTAAAGTTCTTCTGTCTACGGATAGGTGAAGTGCGTTTTGATGGAAATAACTGGCAGGGATAAATCAAGATATTCGTAACAGATGGACAAAACTTATCGTATGACATGTTTTCTTCTGCAAAAAACGTATCTTTTTTTAAATGTCAGTTTTGAGTTTGAAATAATCTTTGTTGAAAAGTAGTAAAAAACCCTGGCCTGATTCTGATTCAGAAATGCCTATTAGAAATGTATATTTTTATTACTCTTGACAAATATTAAAGGTGCGATAGGTTTTGAAGATCCAAAAAAAAGCTTTATTAAAATATGCTGATTCGTAGCTTTCTCTCTAGATCACATCGGTATGAGTGGTTTACATTAACATCTTCACAACCATCAGAACTAACTAGATTACAATGGATAAAATTTAAGAAATGGGGAGTTTTAGTTGAGTTTATAACATTTTTAGTTTTTCCAATAATACTTATTTTAAAAATTCATAACTCATGAACCACACTCTAAAATGCACTTACACATCTATGAGATAACCCCGGGTCTAATGTAGAAACCGGTTTTTTCCTCACTTTTTGTGCATAAGTAACAGATTTTTGAGCAAAAGTTACCCCATAATCGGGCAAAATCTGGTTTAAACACAATTGACTGATCGCATTTCAGCTCAGGTGAATAATTTAAGTTTAAGTGCAAACTTTGTAAAACATAAATTGAGTAGTAAAAAGTGCTTGAAATGTTCTAATCAATAGAAAAAAATGTCTGGAAAGATATTTTACACAACATTATTTCACGGTTCAGGGAAATTGTTCGGAACACCCAGAAAAACACCGTTTGTATGGCGAAAAAATTAAAACCAACTTTTTGCGATTGAAAATTTTGATATATCGATATCGGATGTTTATCCATTCTCGAGATATGGAAAAGTATATGAAAATATACATAATTTTTTCTTGTAGAGAAGATGCGCAAAACATCATGACTCGTAGAAAAAGTTTTGAAAAATCCTGAAATTACTCATAAGTCCGAAAAAGAATTTGATCAGAAAGTGAAAAAGAAATGGAATCATAAATATTCCAACAGAAATAATTGTTTTTAATTGCAAAATTTGATTTTTAGAACCATACAATTTGGAGATCAAGAAATGTTCCCACCTTGACATGGGTTTCAAGAAATCAATATTTCAATTTTGTGGTCAATTTTGGTATAGTTTTTCTTCGATTTTCCTAAGCCCTAGAAACTTTTGTGTTAAAAATTTGCAATTGCATAATTTGTCTGCTTGCTGAGATAATTTAAAGCACTTTCCACCACAAGAATTTCGTAAGACGATCAGTTCTCGAGTTAGTTTAAATCACAGTTAGCATATTTGTAAAAAGGTTCATAAATTTCATTTTTGTTACTTTCAAAATAGAATATGCTTACTGAAAAGTTTGTTCGCGTACGTATTTATTTTTAACAATGCTATTGTTGCTTTTAATAGATGTTCATCTTACTCCAAATTCTCAACGTCACCTCTCTGCCCAGCTGATGCTCCATGCTGACCAAGATCGACCAACGTCTTCAGCAACTAACCATTGTTCCAGAAAGTATATGCACACCTTATTTCAACGGTCATTTTGAATATAATAAAATATTTCAACAGGTTTTGGCTGCGTCCTTTTGTTTGCACATTTCTTAATGACAAAGCATCAAAAAAGTTCTCAGTTTTGTGTTACCTATTAAAATGCGTGGTCTTACTCCGGAACAACGAAAAGTATCGTGCACAAATGGTGCACTGTGAGCGGAATCTCTTTGAAAAAATTGGCCAAGGAAGAGGGTGTAAGCGTCGGAGCGGTACGATCTGCGATTAGAATCGAAATCCGGTCCTAGGGATGCCTACAAGCGAGAATTAGAAATCCGGTCCTAGGGATGCCTACAAGCGAAAACCAGCGACTTCCGTTCGGGATATTGCGAAAAAACTAGAGACCTCGTCGAGTAACGAAAAGCGAGCCAAAGAAAGACTTGGGATAAAAACATACCGAAAGCAGAAAAAAACCCAAAAGGAACCCAAAACAGGCCGCGTCCGTGAAACCACGGGCCCGCAAACTCTACTATTCGTTATTGTGTAGAAATTCTGGGTGTATAATAATGAACGATGAAACGTATGTGGAACTAGATTAAAAAACGCTTCCCGGACCACAATTCTATACTGTAAGCGAAGACAAAGACATCCCCAAAACGGAGAAGGCCATTTTTACCGAAAAATTCGGTAAGAAGGTTATGGTTTGGCAGGCAATATGCGAGTGAGGTAAAACATCTAGTCCGTACATCGCAACAGAGACGATGAACACTCAGAAGTACGTTAAGGAATGTCTCCAGAAGCGATTTTGGCTCTGATTTGGCGTCATGTCATTACGCAAAGGACACTTTAGAATGGTACAAAAGTCAAAATTTATGTTTCGTGCCGAAAGAAAAAGAAAAGCCAAAGCAAAGCTTCGAAAATTTATAAAACCAGCGGACGACATCCAAACATTTAAAAACATTGGCCAAAAGTGGTCAAAATGGTGAGAAGTACCACTGTGTAGAAGCTAATGGGTCATGTTCGAGGAAAAGTTAGGAGTCTTGACTATGATTAAATATTTTGATTCAACGAGAGTAAAATATCATATAAAACACAAATAAACTTATTAAAACTAAAAATAAACATGACTTTTTTGTTATTTTGACAGTGTGCTTATACGTTCTGGAACAGTCTATATGCTTGGTTACTCTCTATCGGAGATCGTCCTTTATCAGGCCGCATCTTGAGACGCTTGGTAAGATGAGCGTTTGTTTCAAATTCTTCCTCAAGAATCTTCTTTCGGTTCAATCTGCTTGTCTTTTGACGTTGTTGATTTGATTTCTTCTTCTCTAGGGCCATATTTAGCGCATTCTTGCAGTTGATCAGGCCAGACAGCGTCTTTTCTGTATACCCGAAAGCATGTCATTTCGCTCTCTAATCAGCAGGCTCAAATTCTTTGGAAATTGCATCCTATTTAGGACATGCAAAATAAGAGGGAACTTTTTGTCCGAATCCGAGGAGCTTGTGAAGAACTGAAAGGCTGGAGTTCCTTCATCGGGTGGTATTTTTGGAACATTTTTTAACAATCCCTCCATTCGCAAGAGAAGGTCTGCTGGCTTAAAAAAACCTTCAGTGTTTCTTTCGGTTTCGAAGATTCCGTTTTCAAAATGCTAATTTTCGATTTGAAAAGTTCTTCACAATAGGATTCGTTGTTTATATCTCGCCAGTATTCACACACCACGGTTGGCTTGTTAATTGCGCAGCGGGTATGCAGGACAAAATGCATCGACCAGCGTTTGAATAAAATCAAAATTCAACGTAACCAAAAATGAACACAATAGAATTTTCAACAAAATCAAACTTCGACGAAGTTTCAGAATGAAGCACAGCTCGTGCGGTTCGTGCTCATTGACGATAAGAACATGTATGCCAACAGTAAATAATTATTTGCACTAACACAACTAAGTTAAATTTGTATTTTCATTTACACTCAAACTTTTTGACACCTTTGTTTTCGTATTAACGCTGATAAATTTAGATTACCAAATGCAAAATTGTTGGATGTCACATTTTTATAACCCCCCCCCCTGTCACATATTGTCACAAATTTGATACCCCCTCCCCCCTAAAGAGTGGACGTCATTTTTGAATCACCCCAAGCTTGTCAATTTAATATAGAAAAGATAGGTATGTTTGAAAAAAATAGATTACACTAGAAAGAAGGTATTGAATTCGATTTCCCATGAACCTATTTCATGTTAAATCTGGATATTTTCCAGGAAATTGGCTATAATAGCATACTGAAGCCTTTGGGAAGATGATTTTGAGCGCCTTTTTTAAACTTTTATTATTTGATATCAGTTTGTTTTACCCTTAACCGTGAAGTCTTATAACACCATTTACAGCTCAATTCTCATTTAAAGAGGCACTTCAGAGGGAACGAATCTTACGCGAAACACATGAACCTTTGCAGTGAACGATTTGAATGTCACTGCGACCATGCCATGGAAGACAAACCGAGAAATGGAAGACCGCCAGTGTATTGGTGGACGGAGTGGATTTGCCGACCTCCGAAGAACATGCCACCGCGCATAAGGAGAATGCTAATACCTCGGTCTGACGCCGACAGAACCGAGCATAGAGGGCGCTAATCGCTGCGAAGACCGCGCTAAAGAGAGAGATAAAGACTGCTTTGAGGGCCTGGGTCAAAAGACCAATACGAATCCGTGGGATGACGCCTATCAGGTAGTAATGGCCAAACCAGAGGGACGGCGGCCCCTACCGAGCAATCACCAGAGAGGCTGCAGGTGATCGTTGAGGGATTCCTGGAAAATTGAGACCCTACCCGAGCAAAGGATTATACCAAATTGATAACAAGTTCTAATACCAGGTTATCATTGTTTGATGACTGAATATGTTATCATTGAGGCTGAATAAACAGCCAAAATAACAGAATGAATAACCAAAATATAAACGTTGAATATTATAATAAAAACTTATTTTTTATCACTGCGAACAACTTGATAACAAATCCTGTATTGTAAGCAAATTTATTGAAATATTTTCAAATTATGTTATCAATTTGAAATGAAATTCTCATGCTAATAACTGAAAAAAATATGTTGATCAACAGCAAAATTTCTTGTACAAATATGCTGGAAATATTTGTAGTTTTACAATTCAACTTATAACGTTCATAAAAAATAGCGTGACCAAAATGATATCGTATGATAACAAAATTTGCCAATGGTGATAACTAAATTTGTTATGCGATAACAGCGAAAATTTAAACTATAACTTGGATAACAAAACTTGTTACTTATATGATATCAGCTTGTTAATTTCCTTTGCTAGGGTAGTGTTGTTACCAAAGACAGCGAAGCACAAGGGTATCCATCAGCATATAGACCTATATGTCTGTTGAATACAGCGTGTAAGGTACTCGAGAGGGTAATCCTCAACAGACTGACAAAATACACGGAGGGTATAGACGGTCTATCTAACAATCAGTTCGGCTTCCTTAAAAGGAAGTCGATGGTGAATGCCATTCTATCCGGCACACGCTACTGTGCAGTGGTCACCCTTGACGTGAGAAATGCGTTCAATAGCGCCAATTGGGTGACTATCGCCGACTCGCTCCAACGCCTCCAGGTTCCTGGGTACCTGTAAAAGATTCTGGAAAGCTATTTCCAGAATCGCGTACTGGTGTACAAAACTGAGGTAGGCCAGAAACGCAGGCGTCCCGCAAGATTCAATCCTGGGTCAGGTGCTATGGAACACGATGTACGATGAGGTACTACGGCTTAAGCTCCCGAATGGGGTGAAGATTGTCGGGTTTGCAGATGTGGTGAATGCATTGAAAAGGTGGAGCTAACGTCATCGTATTCCATTGGCATTGTCGAGAGATGGATGAGTTCCAGGAAACTGGAGCTAGCCCATCATAAGACTGAGGACACGGTTGTTAACAACCGAAAATCGGAGCAACATGCGCCAGTGTCCTGGCCAGTGTCACTATGCCCATACTTAGGTACGGTGGGCCGGCATGGATCACCGCCGTGAGTACCTAAAGCTACGTTGGTAAGCTAGAGAGTACGCAGAGGCTTATGTGCCTGAAAGTAGTTAGTGCATACCGAACGGTATCACGCGATGCGGTCTGCGTTCTTGCGTTGATGATGCCAGTCGGCATGGTCCTAAAACAGGACGTAGAGTACTTCGAACAACGTGGAACAAGGGGTATTCGAAAGACCACAAGATCCACATCTATGGTTAAGTGGCAAAGGGAATGGAACAACTCCACCAAAGGTCGGTGGACCCACCGACTAATCCCGGAAGTATTCGTGTGAATCGGTAGGCAACCCGGTGAAGTGAACTTCCACTTAACGCAGATTCTGTCAAGCCACGGCTACTTTAGACAATATCTGCACAAATACGGGCATGCACAGTCCTCCGCATGCACCGAGTGCGAGAGAGTTGAGAAAACCACCGAACATGTTTTCTTCGAATATCCTCGCTTCGACGGCGGGAGATGCGGCATGATAGCCGTAAGCGGTCAGGGCACGATTCCGGGAAACCAGGTTCAGAGTATGTGCCAAGACCGGGAGTAGTTGGACATAGTGGGTGCTTAATAAGCACAATAGCACCCTCTCCGTAATACCAAAAGGTGGTTCCTGGGAGGGTACATTGATGTTTGGTGGTACAAAAACTAAAATGTCTGTTGCTTGCCGAAATACATCAATCCGCCAAATTGCCCGGAGGCACAGCCAATCGAATCTTTTTGGGCTTTGACCAAAGCAAAGCTACGAGCATTCGTAAAACCAGCGGATGACATCGAAAAAACTAAAAAGGACCTAATTTTTTTTCAAAATTTTATAAAAGCAATTTTGTGTATTCTGATTGATTCGGTGCTCAATAACACAGTAAAGATTGAAAAAATTGATTTTTTTTTTTTTTTTGAAATGTGCTAGGTCGTCCAACCTGTCTTGGAGTTCAGAACTTAAGATCAACAGTTGTAATAGTAGTTTTATCTGCTATAAAATGTTATGATATGTATTCAAACATATTCAATGAATGTCCTGGAAACCCGACAGACATTATGAGATATTCTTGATAATTCTATGCCAAACAAACTAACTTAACTTCTTGTAGCTCATAAAGCTACTGTTACAATTATAGACCATAAGTTTTGAATGACGTAAACCTAACAAGATTGTGCTATGATGTCTGTGGACGTTTCAGAATATTCATAGAATATGTTTAAATAATTGTCGTAGTTTTGGATAGCCCAAGAGGCTACGGTTACTACTGTATATCTTAAGTTCTGAACTCAATTTAGTTTTTATGAACTTTATTATCCCAATATAATCTGATGATGATTGCCCAAGTAACACTGCCAAAACGATCCAGCTTTATTAAGTTTTATTAAAGTTTTTTGAAAGCCACTAGAAATCAATTCGGTTTTATTATGGTAGCAATAGATGCCAACAGGTTTCAAATTGTAGTCAGGTTTATAAGAACCTACAAAGCTTCTTTACAACGATCTTAAAACCTTGACTTCTAAAATTTCCTTTTACTCCTATCAAAGCTGTTATTTTGACTTTGTAAACTCATAAAATGCTGTTTTGAAATGCCGTTTTAGGGCTAATTCATATTATCTTATTATTGTCAGTTGAAAAAGCATTTTAAAACCATTTTTCTTCCAGTAAATGCATTAAACGACTAATTGAGGAAAGCTACCAAGCAACCAGATAGTTTTATAGTAGCCATTACTAAGATAAATTGGATTTTTGGCAAAACTGTGAATTCTTGCAATCGCCATATTGAAATATATGAAATAATTGTGGAAGAATATCGAAAAATAAATACACCAAATTTTAAATGTAATACAAGTGAACTGTAGATCTTAGACAAATTTCGGTATCCGCTTAGATAACCTTATTGAATTTCATCAATTTTCAGAAGTTTCTTGATTAATTTATCAAATATATTTTTTTCAATTATGTTTTTGTTGTTGTAAACTCACATAATTTCCGAGGCGCATTAGTTTTCAGCTCTTATCGTGTCAATATTCACCATAAAATTAAATGTGCATATGATTTTGCTATCAAACATAATTTCCCGCAACACTTGAGCTTTTTTTAGCCATTATTTACTGTTAAATGAATCAGCAGAGCAGAGAATCGAACAAAGCAGAAAAACAAAAACCAACCACGATATCGCCGTGAAGTTTGACAGCTGTGGTCATTCGGCCCTATACTAGTTTTGATGGTGGCCAATAGGTTTTATGATGGTTCTCAAGTGGTCATAACAACTTTTACTAGAATATTTTCAAAATCTTTATGGTCTTGGAAAGGTTTTATTAATTTGTTTTCACAACCGTCTCTAGAGTGGGCCACTTTGTACACGTTTTGGCTTTAAAGATGCATGGAGGAGGTGTTGGTGGACAAAACAGTTTTGAATGTAGTTTCATCAACAAAGCCGGGAGGAGTGCTATACGGCTGGAATAGAACTGAAATTGTTACTTGGGTGGTGACCTTAAAGAAGATTCACTGAATACATTTGAATGCATATCGTCACCTTTCATAAATCTAATGTTACGACATAATAAACTAACTTCTAAACTCAAGGGCAGTTTTGGTGACCTATCATTCTATTAGTTTATCTTCCACTTAAATTGGTCAAATACATATTGTTACTTTGTTTGGTCCAGAAAGTTACAGTTACAGCTGTAGATTTTCAATTCTGAAATCCAGGATAATTTGGATAACCTAGAAGATTATCTCGTAATGTCTGTTAGTCTTTCAATATATTCAATGGATATGTTTAAATACACCGCGTAGCTTTGTAAAGCCCAGAAAGCTTTACTAGCAACATTTTTTGAATATATATTGTTACTTTATAGTGCCTTAAAATTATTGATACCGCTGTAAGTCTTAAATTCTGAACGCCAGGACCGTTGAAATGACCTAGAGGACCAGAAAATTATACAATATTGACTGTTGACTTTCCAAAAAATTCATTGAATTTGTTTGCATACATACAGTCAACTTGTAAAACCCAAAAAGCTACTAATACAACTGTAGTTCTTATGTTTTGAACTTAATGACAGTTTCAATAACCTAGAACATCCCAGGATTTTTGCATTATGTCTGTTGACCTTCTATACTATTCAATATATATTATTAAATGCATATTGTTCCGTTGCATACTCCAAAAACCTACTGTTACAACTAAAGATCTCTTGTTCTGAACTCACGGACAGTTTTGATGACATAAAATATCAAAAAATTATCAAATAATGACTGTTGACCATCCAAAAGGTTCATTCAATATGTTTGAATACATATTTTATCGTTATATAGCCCTTAAAGCTATTGGTACAACTAAAGATCTGAAGTTCTGAACTCATGTATATTTTGAATTGCCTAGAACTTCCCAGAAAGATTTTTAAAAAAGTTCACGTTTATAAACGAGAATTCAATAACACGTATGCATATGTACCATATTCAACAGGTCGTCAGTTAGGCCATAAACGCACATCTGTTCTGTATTTTTCAGATAGAAGAATTGATGCACTTTTATTTAGTCTTTGATTTTATTTAGCCATTTCCCTTAAGGGGTCATATATGACCCATTACGCCTGAAGGAGTTGGAACACTGTTTAAGACAAGGCTTAACATTTATGCATTATTCAATAGTTTTTGGACCGAAACTCACAATTTTTTCTATTGAATTTGATGCGTAAAAATATTTCCGATCGATTGGAGCAATAGATTTGAAAATATTTTGAGAAATGACTGAGATATTAACCAACAAAACCACTTTTTGTTCGCTTTTTATGACGGTGGCAATACGATTTTGACGTAGGGCTACGTCTTTGTTTTCAATATAGGGGTACACTTTGCGAGTAAGAAAATTTTGAGCGTCACGAAAACCGGTCAGGTTTTGAACGTTAATAACTAAGTCATTTCACAATTGATTTCTAAAATGTTAGCAACCAATCGATTGGAACGTTTCGATTTAAATATTTAAAACTGTTGGTTTTTAACATTTCACTATTGAAATTAACGCAAACATAAGGTGATGTCTTATAATACCAATTTTAGGAGTAAATTTACAAAATGCACAGTACTTTCCTATCACAGACTTCAAAATTAAATAAGGAACGTCGCATATGCAGCAAAGCACGATATATAAGATGGACATCTTAAACTTTGCTTTCAGCCACGTAGCTGTGCAGAGTGACAATGGGCCAGTACTGCTCTGGCAGCTGGCGGTTGCAATCCTGCAGAAGGGTTGACTCAAATCAAATAACACAAAGCTATCAGTGGTACATGAGCGCATACCAACACGTTACTTATGCCTGTTGAGGTGGCGGATTCGTCCGTGCCTCGAACTACCCCGCAGTGGAATGTCCTTAGTTCGAGAACTACTTTACCAATGCGCTTTTACTCAATTTTCAATACTTCTATTCTATTTCCAACCTACCGTACCCTGACAGAACTTTCAACACTTTCTCGTCATATCTTTCATTCTAGCAAACTTTACTGTCCACTTTTGGTGCCTCATGGTGATAAAATTGCATATTTTCTCAGATATAACATTCAGAAACTAAACAGGGATAATTTCATCGTGTGTCTGGTCCGTTTTACCCCAATTCATCCCTATTCTTTGATTTTTCTTGTTGCTCCTCGTGTTTAATAAATTAATGAATGGTTAAATAAATATTTTATCATAAATGGTGAATAAAGGAATATCGGTAGAGTCTTCGTCTCGTCTATACTCCAGGTTAGACCTCTTGGGACTCGACAACGTCAAAGAATTCAGCATCATATCGGTTAAATTTTCTTAAGTCGACGTGTTTCGCGCGAGATAAGGGCGGGTATATTGATAGCGCTTGTGGCTCCGCTCTCCAGCCTGCTTGTCAACGAAGTTCATCGCTGAAGAAAAAACAATTAAATTAGCGGTTATACTGCTGAAAGTGTGTTTTATTCATGAACTTGTAAAATTAAGATATATTTAGATGGCTATGTGTGCGTGAATTAGAGTTTTATGCAATACTGTTATAACTATTCTAGACTGAATCTTATTTTTAACTCACTCACCAATCTTAACAATAATTCTGGTATATGACTGCAGTGATGTCCATATCCTCAGTGTGTTTGAGAGGGATTTTAAATTTTCCACACAATCTTCCTACCTCAACGAGAGCTCTTCTTTCTTGTTTATATTCACCCCTCGTGAAGAAAAATGGTTTTTATTCACACCACACTCGATCGCTCTAGAGTGAGAAGAAGAGCTCTCAAATTTACAGAAGCGAATCCAGTTAAATTCCTGACGCGTGCGCCCCAGTGAGCTCACTGGTGTTGGCTCTTCTGCTAATATACAGCAGTGATTGCAAATTCGATTTGACGCTACATAACAAAGGAAAAACGAATAATGTTTCTTCCCGCTTACTTTTTTCGGACATTTTCTACAACTCCGACGATGTTTTAACTTTCGATCGCACCAGCGAATCACAGAGAGAGCACTGGTGCGTCCTCGCCCCAGTGTGCGCGGCAGTGATCGCAGGCGAGAGCACGTGGGTGAAGACAGATGAGAGCACGTGAGCGCGATCGTTTAAAAGAGAGTGTGGTTCACTCACTCCAGGTAATCCCATCACATGCGCACACTTTCACTCTGTCTATTTTTCACCGAATAAAAGAGCACTTTGCTTTATCTGAGGTGAGTTATGGTTGTATCCTCTGTGAAGGTACAAATCTCACGCACCGGCGTAACATTTGTGCGAAATGCCATCTCTGTATAACTGTACTTGTGGACGCAGGGCGGTAACCGCTTCACTAATGGAAACTCTTTTACAATCTGTTTTTCTAGTACAAGAAAAAAGCTGCTTTACTTTCTCATGGTCGAGTTTCTTAGAAGAAAGCGCAAGACTACTAATTAGTCGGACATCTTCAACAAGCGGTTGACTTATGTCATGGATCTGTCAGCTATTCAAAATGTGTTTGATTAATTTGAATGAATAATTATTTGTGAGTTTTAATCCTGACCTATATAATACCTATATATTGTATGTTTCAAATGAATAGTTTAAGCTGGAGCGTAATTACCGCAAACAAGAAATTTCTGGAGGGCCTCCACAAAATGCCTGCCACTGCCGACATTTTGTGAAATTTTAAAATAAAAATACATAAATAACAGAGTTTAAACATGTACTTCAATAAACAAATAAAAACCACTATACTGTCGAATTCTTTTCTGTTGAAGAAACAAAACCAAAAACTGACCAATTTTCGAGGCTCTAAATGAGGTGCCCCCCTTAATGTAATATGTGTGAAATATATGCAGTTTCACTCAAACTATATTGCAGAGATTGCAATTTTATGAGCAAAAATCAACACGACGGTGGAGAAACTTAGTCCTGCCTTTGTCTACAAACATGACGTAATCGAACCAATGGTGAAGTTGGAGCGGTTCTCACGGTGGGAGCGGTTACTGCGAAGCATGGCGTACGTTGTGCGGTTCATCGACAACAGGGTGCGGTTACACAGAAAACACCCACTAAAGCAGGCCGCATTGACCAGGGAAGATCTACAGAAGGCCGAACGGTGTTTGTGGCGAATTGCACAGCTTGATGGATTCTCGGACGAGGTGGCAGTATTCAAGTTAATTCTTCAGTCGCAGCCACCAAACCATCTGAAACTAGACAGAAGCAGCTCACTTATCAAACTCACTCCAGCAATTGACGAGTTCGGTGTACTCCGTGTTGACAGTCGGATTCAGAAAGCTGACTTCGTCGATGATGACACACGGAAGCCAATCATCTTACCGAAAGAACGTCGAGTAATCAACCTACTGCTGGATTGGTATCACCGAAAGTTCCAACACGCCGATGAGACGGTAGTTAACGAGGTCAGACAGCGTTTCCATATACAGAAACTACGGGTGCAATTACGTCTGGTGAGAAAGCAGTGTATATTGTGCCTAGAATGGGGCCGCTTCCAAAAGCTAGTTTGATGCCATTCCATCGTCCGTTAGCTATGGTCGGAAATGATTATTTCCGGACCATACACTATCCGGTCACCCACAGGGAAGAGTTCGCTAAAGCTGTAGGTTGTTTTGTTCATCTGCTTGGCCATCAAAGCGATTCACGGGCGGACTCTTGTAAGAAAGCGATTTGGCGGTTCATTGGTCGCAAAGGTGTACCACTTGAAATCTACACGGACAACGGGACTAATTTTGTTGGTACGAGCAGACAGTTGGATGCGGAGATACGAGAGATAACTAATGAGATCACGGTGGCGATTCAATCCACCGTCGGCACCGCACATGGGGGATGTTGGGAGAGGATGCTGCGTTCAGTAAAATCAGCTCTGAGAGGCCTTCTGGCAGTGCATATGTTCGATCTGGAATCGTTCGCAACTGTACTCATCGAAACGGAGTCCATGATCAACTCTGGCCTTTGACTTTCGTTCCGTTGAAATCCGCCTTCTCCTTCCTTCTCCTCAACTCTACGGGAGTACGTCAAAACTGACCATTTTTCGAGGCTCTAAATGAGGTGCCCCCTTAATGTAATATGTGTGAAATATATGCCGTTTCACTCTAAATATATTGCAGAGATTGCAATTATATGAGCAGAATGAAGAAAAACCATCAATTTAGGGTGAATTGAGGCAAAACGAGCCACTTCCCGTGCTCTACACAACACAAAACCTGTGCCAATCGATTTATCAGCGGCTTCTCTTAATTGGGAATTTGGATTCGTTTTTCACACTCTGCACTGGTTGTTGGCATGTTATGATTTCCCTATTACAGATATAATCTTATTTTAACCAGTTGTTCAATGTTGGTAATGCTCTCTTAAAATTCCAATCAGTGCTAAGAAGTGTTTCTCTTCGTTTTAGTGCATTGGATGAGGGCCTACCTTGCAATAGGAAGTAAATATTATCGAGAAAGTGTTTTAAAGAGAAAGTGAAATGTCGCAGAATATGGCTGCAAAGTTTCAGAGCAGCAATCAGAGCGAATAAATCGTTAAGATATTTTAAATAATAGCATGAGGTACCTTGTATGTACTTGTAAATAACATAAAACGGTCACCAGCTAGTCGATCATGTCATCACAATCACCACTGCCAGCACAGCCAGTGTCCTTTCATCATGCCAACATTTTAACCCATTCTAGGACCGCCAGAAGATATGTTAAGAGCCATAGAATTTTCTAACATATTTACTTATCCATGCCGATCTAACGTTTCGGTAGAACAGCACCTAAGTTGCAAAGTTGCTCTATGAAACAAAGCAAACTAATCTAAAATGTTGAACTGGACAATGCATCAAACGGTTCAGGTTAGTTTTCATCAACCGGTCGGGTGTTATACACAACCCTTTTGATTTTTGGCAAGGCTCATTGATCCAACCGATCAATGAAGCCTCTATTCTAATGAAGGCAATCAAAAATAGTGATAATAATAATAACATTCATTACACATTGCTACCATTGGGCTGCCCCTTATAATTGTACCCTAGTTTAGAAAACAGAGACGGAAATGTTCGCCCACTTGAGACAAGAAACGCCCTTTTTGACCCGCTTTGAGAAACAGACGAGAATGTGAGAAGCGAGTTTTCGCGAGAAAAGCAACGGCGATTTACAATTTTCAGAGAGCATGAGTAGCTGATAAATCGTTTCTTTTTCAGTGAACCCTAGATGCCGATAATTATTTGTCACTTACTTTTTGGCACCAGAAAATGCACCTGTCTTACATTATAATTCCATAAAAAGCCAATTTTTCTTCATATTGTGACACCTCGTTTTTTGCTCCTCGGTTTGAATGAAAAATGTGACATGAGAAAATATTTATGTTGAATTTTGAAGAGAGATATTTTCGCACATGCAAGAGAGAGGATAATGAATTATCGGCGAAAAAGGGGAGATGAAAATGTGAACGGTTCGCTACACGGCCAGCCGTTTCAACTTAGTTTTGAGTAGTTTTTAACTCACTTTCGTCAAGAGTGGGGTCACTATAATTTGAGTAAATGTTAATTGTATTGACAAGTAGACAAATCAAAAACATCCATCTGATTTGAGTCGATGTTTTGGATTTGTCGACTTGTCAATGTCAGTAACATTTACTCAAATTTGAGTGACTCCACTTTTGACGATAGTGAGTCAAAACTGACTCAAAACTGAGTTGAAACGGCTGGCCGTGTACTCATCGCCAACCTGCTTGAGAGAGAGCATGGTTTTCACCCAGCTGAATTTCGATCTCTGTTAGAAAACAATAACGTAGTCCTACGTCAAAAGTGGTTAAAATGGTGGAAAGCGCAACTGTGCAAAAGCTTATGGGTTATGTTCAAGGGAAAGTGCGATGTCTCGGTTATAATTAAAGATTTTGATTGAAGAAGAGTAAAATGTTATGTAAAACACTAGTGCTGTTATAAAAATCATCTGAATGTTATACGCACATTCGCTAATTGAACTACATTGCGAATTCAACCGTATTATCGACTGTGAGTGACTTTTAATTAATTTTTCCCACTGAAATTATGCATTAATACTATGTTAACAATTTATTTTCCATAAGCAATCCTGTTTTGCAATCAAAACTAAGCTCTGGCTAATAAATGATCCTCAACACACAAATATTATTCAAAATAAATCTGTCATTTTTCAAAAGTAAATAACTATGCCTGAATTTTGAATCGTAAAGCATTCACATTCTGGCTCTATATCATCTTGACGTGCAGATCTTATGCCTAATGTCTTCCCGTCAGCACAAACCAACAGCGATATTTGATGAAGCTCTGGAATCCATCCATCATGCCATCAATAACTTCAACGATTCTTGACTTCCACCCGCACCGTTCGAGATAGATTCATGGCTGCATTCCAGCTGGATCGCAACCCGGTTGGCTGCCTACCGCATCGACCAGAAAGATGAAAGGGGCTTTTCTAGAGCGTAGCTTTTCCGAACCAACGTTATTCAAACCGATTGAAAAATATTGGCAATAAATCAACGATCGCTTTCATCGCATCCACCAAAGTGCAACAACTCACGAAGCGAACGTATGGCGATGCACAGGGTATAATTTCATTTCTGAACTGCATACGGTGATGGAGGTCAACTCAGAGTGCGAGTCATTATTTCCTAGTTACATCGAATGAAAATCGGTCATTACCCACAGCGCTTGGTAAGTTGACGGTTATAAAATTGCTCCATTGTTGGGTAGAAGTGCCATTTTCCAATATAAGTCTCAGCAACCGTGCAGTTTAAATTTAAGGAAAGCGTTTTAAATTTTCCTGGTGAACGGAGCAGAACCATGTGCTCGTTGCAACAGTTATCACTTCGCCAAAGGCGGTTTGAAATTTTGTCGATCTCGAATGGAACTTATCGATAAGATGTCGCACAAAAATATAATGCTTACGTTGCAACGACACTCAACGAATCAGTACAGCACAAATGGAAGCACTAACTGTACAAGGTTCACTACAACCTGATAGAAGCACCCGGCAGGCAAGGTGGTTAATAATAACTCATTTATCTTTTGTTGCAAAACAATCGCTTATTGAATGGGAAGTACCCATATGACGGCCGCATGTTCTCTTTTTTCCTGATTCTTAATTGGACTAAATTAAAAGAAAAAATCTGCACCAACGATAGCATTCCTCACAGCTTGTGCTCTTCGGACCACGGGGAGTATCACCACATGCGGCATTCTGTTATTCTGCGACCGAACCGTTAACGATGTTTACAACCAGGTTTGAATAATTAAAACACAATCAGCAACAAGACTGAGGGGTGGTGACTTTTTTAAGGACAACCCTTGCAACCAGTTGCAGTCGAACCAAATGTTAGCTTCAAGCTTGAATTTTTGCTGCATCAGAGCCAAAGACGGTCAACGACGATCTATGTGTGCATGAAAAGCTTAGGGCAGCAAAAGACACCCAATTGTCTGTCCGGAATTTTGCATATGTCGGTTCAACGCCGCTGCTCAGGACTCGGAGTGCTTCAAACGGAAATCGAAATTGAGATTTAGGTGCCATCAGATGCACACGGCACCGACTGCACAGAATGGAACTAATATTGTAACTCGATAGAAGAGTGAAAAAGTCCTCGTTTCGAGAGTCCTTCCATTCAAGATGACATTGGCAGGTTTCTGTTCAAGTTTGTTGCTGCTAGCGACCCTTTATTTCGGATTAATTGTGCTGCCTGAAATTAGCATAGAATTGAAAAATTCTCTGCAGAAGGTAGAGTTTTTTTCGATTCTGGAGAATAAAAACTGTTTCGTGATGCATCGTCAGAATAACACAAAATCTGCAACCCGATTGCATGTAGCTCATCCCAGTTCATAGCATGGTTCAAATTTCTGTTCGCTTTCAGTAAACTTAAAAATGAAAACAATCTCATCCCTCCCACTTCCCCATCGCAACAAAAATGAACCACCTGACATGGAAAATCGAACCGACATTGAATCGAATTGCAATTTTCTCAACGTTGATTCCGAGTTGTTTGTTAGCTGTAGCAATTTCCACTAAAGGAAAACCATCATCGCCCAAATCTAACATGAGCGTCCACTCGATGATGGCCTCCGGGTGAGGAAAGGCAGATAAACTGTTCCTCTGGTTTGATGCTCCTTCCGGTCTGCCATTGAATTGTCGGATATTTTATGAAGTAAACGATATCAGGTAAAACAGGAATTGACTCCGTCGAGCACATTTGTTGTCGAACTAGCGTATGTGTGTGTGTGTGTTTGTGCAGGTTGCCTGTGATTGTGAGTCAAAACTTTTCCGAACGGTACCAGTGAAGTTGGATAACGTAAAGTAGCATATGTTTGCAATTTTACTTGAACCGGTTTTGTTTTACTGTTTTCAGCTTATTAAGATTAGGCATTAAAGCTCGTATCCACCTCGATCATTAATAGTCAAGAAAGCAATCCGAATAATCTCATGCATTTCTTGCAGATCAACAGATATCACTAGTCATCACTGCTAGGTGTTTAGTTCCATCCGATCTCTGTGTTGATTCTTCATCAAGGCATTGTTGCCTTGCTTCGTGACTACTGAAACCTGTTGGGAAGGGAACGGTTCAACTTTTTCGAAGTGTCCTGAGGCATTGGCGGATACATGAATCAGGAAAGAGAATGACCGGTCACAAACAGAAGCACGAACCCACACACATTTGTTTATTTTTCAGCAAAAGTCAACACAATACGGTTCAGATTAAATTCAATCTGAAGTAAGGTGTACACAACTAGGGTTGATATACCAGTTATTGCCAATCCTTCCTTTTTAAAGTGTGGCTCCATCATGACCCATGAGAGTTCAATGGACCACAATTGAAACGCGCCGGAATAGTAACCGGTTTACTTACTCTCACTCTACCCAAAACACTGGCCTTTGACAAAAAGTGAGTAGGAACAATTCTTACTAACCAGAACGCTTGGAATTGATTTGTTGAATAAATTATGAACTCGCAGTATTTAACAGATTTTCCATAATGGCTATAAGCTCTTACCCAATAAGGTTTTTTCGTCCTAACTTTCGGTGACGAACCAGCAGAAGGCTGAAAGTCCCGTTAATAGGGACAATAAATAATTAAAAATATCTTTCTATAATTTCATTGCCAAACCACTAGAGCACTGGATTAACAACGTGTAACCCTTAGCTCAGTCGATTAAAGCGCGGCTACGAAGCAACACCATGCTGGAGGTGGCTGGGTTCGATTCCCAGTCTGGCCTAGAACGCCAATGACAAATATAACATTTAAAGCCTGTCCACGTTAAATTTCGGACACTTTCTCTCAGTGTAGATTTTGATTTATTATTTCACGGATCGCTGTTTACATTCTTGTTACATTCAGTACAACGGCATCGAATCAAGTGGAAGTTCGCAAACGCGTTTTGTACGAACGGCAGCAAAATCCGAATTTATCGGTATGCGATCTTGCCAAGAAACTAAAACTACCCTAAAGTCTACCCTGTTCGGTGAATCCTAGAAAGTGTTAGCTGTTTAGTCAAGTTATTAGTACACGACACTGAAGAAGTCTGCACCAATAATGGTAGTTGGAATCAAATGGAAAATACTAATTTTTCTTCTCATTTCTAGTTACCGTGTTTAGTGTTTGCAAATAATTTAACCAGTGCTTGACTGCGGATCGGAAGGTTGCAAGTGGAACAAATCGAAAAGTATACTCCCGGCAAATGGATAAGAAGGTGGTAGCTGTCTGTGAGGACCACCCTAACCGTCCTAATTTTATCCCGTCTGCTGTATAGACACTCAAGTAATAGACCGGACAACGTGCCGCCATGTTGTATCCAAAACGAACATTTCCTCGCATTTCCCATACGATTTGACAGTTGTTTTGGATACATCAACTGTGCCAGACTCACGTTGTCCGGTCTATTACTTTAGTGTCTATAGTCTGCTGCTGGCAATATTTGTATAGCTATCGACCAGCCAGGCAGATGCGTCGAACTTGGCTATTGTTCAGCGATCGAACAGCAAACAGCAAGCAGACCGACACAGCTGGTAGCACCAACCACGTTGCAGATAACGATAGATCGGGGTCATCGATGAGAGATGGAGATGCTGCAGGTTCGGTCGACCCGATGATGTCGAAAAATTCACCACGAGTGTTCGGGATACTAGGGCTGGGCTTTTAAGTAGGTTGTTGTAGGTAGTTTTAGTTACACCTACCACCTACCACAGTACCTTACCATAGATCGAAGACGGTCCTGTAAGACTAATATATTTTTTATTTGTTTAATGTTAGATTTAAGAGAATAAATGTAGCGCCGGCAAATAAGTGTTTCCCCTAAAATTACGGACTATTAAAATAAATGTAAGAATGTCTGAAGCAGTGTTTGTTTAGTGTGCCTAAATTGAATGTAATCACGGCCATCAATCCCCAACGGTGCTGCAAGGGATCCTTATCGCCATCTCTCCGCATAGCTAGAGAACATACGGTTCAGGTAATTCTACATAAGGGAAGGTCCATTAATTATGTCACGCAGTTAGGGGGAGGGAGTTTGGAAAATCGTGACGATCCTTACAAAAAAATTTAAGGTCCATACAAAAAACGTGACAAGGTGGGAGGGGGGGGGGGTTATAAAAAGTAATTTTTTGCGTGACGTAAATTAATGGACGTTCCCTAAGTGGTCCTTCGAACCGGATAGCTGAGGACCGTACCAGGACCCTAGGCTCGATTGGCGCCGACGGTGTTCGGAAACAGCCGTCCAAAATAATAATGCAAAGGAAAGGATTATCGCCATCATCTCGCGAGACAATTGACAAGTAACACCATCGCAAATTTGTGAAGGGCTATTGTGGTGATTGGACTAGCACGGTTGGATTGGCGCCATTTGTTGTTCGGCATCTACGGTTTAACATTGACGTATTGCTTGGCTGGATTCAGATTTGGACTGCCTACTCAACCCGGACAGGATTCCTTTTTCTACAGGTAATTAGCAAAGAGTATATGTCCTACCGAAGCTTTACGTATCAGAATCTAACACCTCTCTTCGACCTCTCCCGGCCATCAATCTTTCTGTCTAGGTGAGTGAATAAGAACTCTGTATATGTCCGCCAAAGCTTGGCACAGAAAATATACACCCTAAATGAAATTTATCCTCTTCGATTATTTGTGGACACATCCCTGATTATCCTGCCGAGGTGATCGACATTGTACGTTTGGATAGTTTGCAATGTGGTGATTATTCCTGGGGTTGCGCCATTGCTGATTTCTTCAGCCAATTCTCGAGTGAATGATTGATTAAATTACGTGTGCATCAACTGATTGGACTAGTAGAGCTGTTGGTTTCTCCAACCAAGAAACCGTGTACCCGGAAATCGTCCCTGAAACTCCTCACTACCAAGTTGAGGGGATACTAAGCTGGCGTTCAACGACATCTGACGGTTTACGAAAGGATTCAGCAAACAACGACCGCTACCCAAATAAATCTACGATTGGAGAAAATCGACAAGCTGTGGGAGAAGTATGGTGCTACTCTCGTTGAGCTTAAATCCCAAGATGACTTCGACGATGAAGACGACGAATTTGAGTTGCTTAGACAGAAGTTTAGCGATCGTTATTATATTACTAAGTCTACTTTGACAGATCAGGCTAGGGAGAGGCAGGAACATGCTCCGTTAAACCAATCCATCCGTCATACACCCAAAATAAAAAAGCAAGATTGTAACGTAATTTCGCATGATTTGGTATCATTTCTCGTAATGGATCGTAACTTGGAGAAAAAATGCAACATTGGTCGTGGGCAAAAAAGCAACACATTAATTCGATTAGAAAAATGCAATGTGTGCGTGAGGTTGTGCAGTTGATTAGTAGTAGTAAATTCAATGGCCCACAAAAAAAAGATCTTCAGCCGCTACCGGGAATCGAACCGCGACCGTCAGCATGACTGCTCCTTATTGTAACCATCCAGTCACCATAACAAGTTGAGGTGAACAGAATAAAAGCCCTACAGTTGCTTCGGTTGTCGAGGCACTCAACGTTACAACAATGAAGCCAATATCGGTCGCACACACTTACATGGCTTCGTTTATTTAATAAAACTTGATGACCTGAGAGGGATATGGGAGTGTGATGACGAGTGAAAATAAAATAGAACACTTGACAGCGGAATAGCAACAGTGGCAAATGGCGTGCTGCGGCTGTCGAGGCACTAGGCACACAGCAATAACCGCTTGCCACACTTGCATGGCTTTGTTTATACCATAAAAGCTTTGTGGATCATGATGGGCAAAATTGCCTTATCAGAATCATGCGGATTTCTCAAGATATGATTGCAAAAACTGCAAAATTGCAATTTTGCATTTTTTGCTACAATTTCAACTTTTGGGTGTAGTGATCCATCCGCGTCAACCTCACTCGATCTCGTCCGCCTTCCGCAGATCAAACTGCAATCTTTCAATGGCGAGATCGATGAATGGTTGAGTTTTCAGAGATTTACTGCTTCAATCCACTGGAAGAACGATCTACCAGACGTCGAAAAGCTGCATTATTTACAAGGTTGCTTGCAAAAGGAGCCAAAATTATGATCTTCTCGTTACCAATTACTGCCACCAATTATTCCCAGGTAACCAATAAGCAGTTCCAAAGCGTATTTACGACAGCCTATCAAGCAATTAAGTCGCCTTAAATGCAACATAAATGCCACTTTTGGCCCAATATACGGCTGCTCTACTGCAATGCTATGATAATGCTTCATTAATGCTATTTTGCATTCGAAATGCTATTTACAGGCTACAAGCATTTTAATAGCATTTGAAATGCTACTTTACAACAGATAGCATTCAAGATGCTGATATAATGCTTATATAATGCTTGTAGTATCTGAAATGCAGATTGAGGGTTGATTTACTGCATATGCTAATGCTTATTGGTTACCTGGGTTCTGTTGCTTGGGCTTTGCTGTTGAAGCGGTACAACAACAGCAAGCAGCTTAAAAAACGTAAAATTCAATCTCTCCTCAAACTTCCTACTTTGTCCAAGGAATCAGCGAACGGGTTGCACAATTTTGTAGCAGGGTTTGAAAAACATGTGCAAACATTAGACCAAATAAGTACAACCGGTAGATTATAAGGACCTCCTTTTGGTTAACCTTTTCACGTCTCGTCTTGATCCATCTACACAACGAGGTTGGGAAGAGTTCTCGTCGACTAAGGAGCAAGACACTCTCAAGGAACTTTTGGATTTTCGCCAACGACGGGTTCGAATCGTAGAATCTTTACCATCGAAGTCAACGGAAACATCCAAACATGTCCATCCACAACTTCCTCCAGCGCAGAAGCCAACGGCAATGAAGACTACTTTCAATACGATTCAGACATCTGAAGGGCGTTGTGTGGCCTGCTCTGGCAATCATCCATTATTCCAATGTGGAACATTCCAACGGATGTCAGTGACTGATAGGGTTTCGTTACTGCGATCGCATTCGTTGTGCAGAAACTGTTTTCGACATCAAGCGAAGGACTGTCAGTCGAAGTATTCATGCCGACATTGCAAGGGTCGGCACCATTCATTGGTCTGCTTTAGGGATGCACATCGAGTTGGTGTCCGATATGTCAACTGACTGATTTTTGCAAGCTTTATGACGATTTATCGCACGCCGAGGAAGGTGCACTGATGTGTACTCAGATAACGGTACAAATTTCGTCGGAGCCAGGAATCAGTTAAGGGAGATGTTTAGCTTACTGAAGGATAAGAATCATCGACAACAAGTAACGAGGTTATGCTCAAATGAAGGGATCAACTGGCATTTCCAACCCTCCAAGTGTTCCCTCACTTTGGAGGATTGTGGAAAGCAGCGGTGCGATCGGCCAAGCTTACTGGAGATACTCCAGTTACGCTCGAAGACATGCAGACATTGCTGTTTCAGGTAGAAGGTTGTCTGAATTCCACGCCTTTAACTCAGATGTATGATGATGAAAAAACTGTTTATTACCAGTCCCAGAGTCAACCAACGATTAGCTGTAACCCTTTCCCTGTCCTGTCCCAATCGAAGAGGAATTTTTTTTTACTTGCGGAAACGAACATTTCTGGGTGGGTGAGAATGTCTGTGAGGACCACCCTAACCGTCCTAATCTTATCCCGTCTGCTGCTGGCAATATTTGTATAGCTATCGACCAGCCAGGCAAATGCGTCGAACTTGGCTATTGTTCAGTGATCGAACAGCAAACAGCAAGCAGACCGACACAGCTGGTAGCACCAACCACGTTGCAGATAACGATAGATCGGGGTCATCGATGAAAGAATCGAGAGAAAATCTTATCAAATAATACTTACCAACCAAAATTAGTTTTGCACTGATCGGTCACATTGAATAACTGAAGCATTAAAATATTCTCGAAAGACAGTGCCATTGTGTAAATAAGAATGGATTCTTATTGGATCCACTCTAATAGTTTGACACATCCAACTGGGGTTCTAAGTCAGCAATAATATGCAAGGTATAGTATGTTTGGAGAAGGGGCGAATTAACGGGGCGAGTTTGGTTTGAGAACCGACAAAATATGAAATTCTATCGTGAGTCAAAGAGGATACCCGGATAAAAATAACCATACAATTACAATAAAATAATATAAAGTAACATTTAAATCTATTTGCCGACCATGAATCTTATTGTTCATGTATCAGGTAAATGAAAAATGAATATTGTCATTACAATAGATCTACTATTCACCCTATATGCTAGAATTATCAACAAATGTGAAACAATAAAATCGATAGTAATTGACTCAAATTTGTTCGGAGAAAAACGATTTTTTCTATAGTTAAGATACATAACAACCCCTGATTCTATTGTCGATGTCGCAATCTACATTAGATTCTATTGTGGAAACAATAACTTTTATTGTCATCTTATCGTCATTAACAATATAGTCAATTTTACATACGATTGATTCTATCGTATGGTTGCAATACATTTAATTGTAAATCTATGAGAATTTTTTTACGGGTACGCTAGCATGTGTCAATGTGCTGAAGAATCTCTTCTTTTCATGATTCATATTAATATGTGTAGACGCCATGTGTAGTGACTGTATTTTGACGTGCTTTATTAGTCTTCAAAGATTGGTCGATACAAGTCCACGAACTCGTGTTGTTGTTTGCCAAACTTCGTAGTTGTAAACCGAATACCGAGTTCGGCATGTCATCAACTAATTCTCATTCATACGCGAATAGAACACATTATATTCATGGCTGTCAAAACAGCATCTACACATATTAATATAAATCATGAAAAGAAGAGATTCTTCAGCACATTGATACATGCTAGCGTACCCGTAAAGTTCCCATAGATTTACAATTAAATGTATTGTAACCATACGATAGAATCAATCGTATGTAAAATCGACTATATTGTTAATGACGATAAGATGACAATAAAAGTTATTGTTTCCACAATAGAATCTAATGTAGATTGCGACATCGACAATAGAATCAGGGGTTGTTATGTATCTTAACTATAGAAAAAATCGTTTTTCTCCGAACAGAATTTGAGTCAATTACTATCGATTTTATTATTTCACATTTGTTGATAATCTCTAGCATATAGGGTTGAATAGTAGATCTATTGTAATGACAATAGTTCATTTTTCCATTTACCTGCATACATGCAGACAATAAGTATTCATGGTCGGCAAATGATTTAAATGTTACTTTATATTATTTTATTGTAATTGTATGGTTATTTTTATCCGGGTATCCTCTTTGACTCACGATAGAATTTCATATTTTGTCGGTTCTCAAACTAAACTCGCCCTGTTAATTCGGCCCTTCTCCAAACATACTATACCTTGCATAGTTTTGCTGACTTAGAACCCCAGTTGGATGTGTCAAACTATTAGAGTGGATCCAATAAGAATCCATTCTTATTTACACAATGGCACTGTCTTTCGAGAATATTTTAATGCTTCAGTTATTCAATGTGACCGATCAGTGCAAAACTAATTTTGGTTGGTAAGTATTATTTGATAAGATTTTCACTCGATTCTTTCATCGATGACCCCGATCTATCGTTATCTGCAACGTGGTTGGTGCTACCAGCTGTGTCGGTCTGCTTGCTGTTTGCTGTTCGATCACTGAACAATAGCCAAGTTCGACGCATTTGCCTGGCTGGTCGATAGCTATACAAATACTGCCAGCAGCAGACGGGATAAGATTAGGACGGTTAGGGTGGTCCTCACAGACATTCTCCACCCACCCAGAAATGTTCGTTTCCGCAAGTAAAAAAAAATTCCTCTTCGATTGGGACAGGACAGGGAAAGGGTTACAGCTAATCGTTGGTTGACTCTGGGACTGGTAATAAACAGTTTTTTCATCATCATACATCTGAGTTAAAGGCGTGGAATTCAGACAACCTTCTACCTGAAACAGCAATGTCTGCATGTCTTCGAGCGTAACTGGAGTATCTCCAATGACTCGTAGGATGTGGTGCTTGGCCGATCGCACCGCTGCTTCCCACAATCCTCCAAAGTGAGGAACACTTGGAGGGTTGAAATGCCAGTTGATCCCTTCATTTGAGCATAACCTCGTTACTTGTTGTCGATGATTCTTATCCTTCAGTAAGCTAAACATCTCCCTTAACTGATTCCTGGCTCCGACGAAATTTGTACCGTTATCTGAGTACACATCAGTGCACCTTCCTCGGCGTGCGATAAATCGTCATAAAGCTTGCAAGAAATCAGTCCAGTTGACATATCGGACACCAACTCGATGTGCATCCCTAAAGCAGACCAATCGAATGGTGCCGACCTCTTGCAATGTCGGCATGAATACTTCGACTGACAGTCCTTCGCTTGATGTCGAAAACAGTTTCTGCACAATGAATGCGATCGCAGTAACGAAACCCTATCAGTCACTGACATCCGTTGGAATGTTCCACATTGGAATAATGGATGATTGCCAGAGCAGGCCACACAACGCCCTTCAGATGTCTGAATCGTATTGAAAGTAGTCTTCATTGCCGTTGGCTTCTGCGCTGGAGGAAGTTGTGGATGGACATGTTTGGATGTTTCCGTTGACTTCGATGGTAAAGATTCTACGATTCGAACCCGTCGTTGGCGAAAATCCAAAAGTTCCTTGAGAGTGTCTTGCTCCTTAGTCGACGAGAACTCTTCCCAACCTCGTTGTGTAGATGGGTCAAGACGAGACGTGAAAAGGTTAACCAAAAGGAGGTCCTTATAATCTACCGGTTGTACTTATTTGGTCTAATGTTTGCACATGTTTTTCAAACCCTGCTACAAAATTGTGCAACTCGTTCGCTGATTCCTTGGACAAAGTAGGAAGTTTGAGGAGAGATTGTATTTTACGTTTTTAAGCTGCTTGCTGTTGTTGTACCGCTTCCAACAGCAAAGCCAGGAACAGAACCCAGGTAACCAATAAGCATTAGCATATGCAGTAAATCAACCCTCAATCTGCATTTCAGATACTACAAGCATTATATAAGCATTATATCAGCATCTTGAATGCTATCTGTTGTAAAGTAGCATTTCAAATGCTATTAAAATGCTTGTAGCCTGTAAATAGCATTTCGAATGCAAAATAGCATTAATGAAGCATTATCATAGCATTGCAGTAGAACAGCCGTATATTGGGCCAAAAGTGGCATTTATGTTGCATTTAAGGCGACTTAATTGCTTGATAGGCTGTCGTAAATACGCTTTGGAACTGCTTATTGGTTACCTGGGAATAATTGGTGGCAGTAATTGGTAACGAGTAGATCATAATTCTTGGCTCCTTTTGCAAGCAACCTTGTAAATAATGCAGCTTTTCGACGTCTGGTAGATCGTTCTTCCAGTGGATTGAGAAGTAAATAAATCTCGAAAACTCAACCATTCATCGATCTCGCCATTGAAAGATTGCAGTTTGATCTGCGGAAGGCGGACGAGATCGAGTGAGGTTGACGCGGATGGATCACTACACCCAAAAGTTGAAATTGTAGCAAAAATGCAAAATTGCAATTTTGCAGTTTTTGCAATCATATCTTGAGAAATCCGCATGATTCTGATAAGGCAATTTTGCCCATCATGATCCACAAAGCTTTTTATGGTATAAACAAAGCCATGCAAGTGTGTGCAAGCGGTTATTGCTGTGTGCTAGTGCCTCGACAGCCGCAGCACGCCATTTGCCACTGTTGCTATTCCGCTGTCAAGTGTTCTATTTTTATTTTCACTCGTCATCACACTCCCATATCCCTCTCAGGTCATCAAGTTTTATTAAATAAACGAAGCCATGTAAGTGTGTGCGACCGATATTGGCTTCATTGTTGTAACGTTGAGTGCCTCGACAACCGAAGCAACTGTAGGGCTTTTATTCTGTTCACCTCAACTTGTTATGGTGACTGGATGGTTACAATAAGGAGCAGTCATGCTGACGGTCGCGGTTCGAATCCCGGTAGCGGCTGAAGATCTTTTTTTTGTGGGCCATTGAATTTACTACTACTAATCAACTGCACAACCTCACGCACACATTGCATTTTTCTAATCGAATTAATGTGTTGCTTTTTTGCCCACGACCAATGTTGCATTTTTTCTCCAAGTTACGATCCATTACGAGAAATGATACCAAATCATGCGAAATTACGTTACAATCTTGCTTTTTTATTTTGGGTGTATGACGGATGGATTGGTTTAACGGAGCATGTTCCTGCCTCTCCCTAGCCTGATCTGTCAAAGTAGACTTAGTAATATAATAACGATCGCTAAACTTCTGTCTAAGCAACTCAAATTCGTCGTCTTCATCGTCGAAGTCATCTTGGGATTTAAGCTCAACGAGAGTAGCACCATACTTCTCCCACAGCTTGTCGATTTTCTCCAATCGTAGATTTATTTGGGTAGCGGTCGTTGTTTGCTGAATCCTTTTCGTAAACCGTCAGATGTCGTTGAACGCCAGCTTAATATCCCTCAACTTGGTAGTGAGGAGTTTCAGGGACGATTTCCGGGTACACGGTTTCTTGGTTGGAGAAACCAACAGCTCTACTAGTCCAATCAGTTGATGCACACGTAATTTAATCAATCATTCACTCGAGAATTGGCTGAAGAAATCAGCAATGGCGCAACCCCAGGAATAATCACCACATTGCAAACTATCCAAACGTACAATGTCGATCACCTCGGCGGGATAATCAGGGATGTGTCCACAAATAATCGAAGAGGATAAATTTCATTTAGGGTGTATATTTTCTGTGCCAAGCTTTGGCGGACATATACAGAGTTCTTATTCACTCACCTAGACAGAAAATTGATGGCCGGGAGAGGTCGAAGAGAGGTGTTAGATTCTGATACGTAAAGCTTCGGTAGGACATATACTCTTTGCTAATTACCTGTAGAAAAAGGAATCCTGTCCGGGTTGAGTAGGCAGTCCAAATCTGAATCCAGCCAAGCAATACGTCAATGTTAAACCGTAGATGCCGAACAACAAATGGCGCCAATCCAACCGTGCTAGTCCAATCACCACAATAGCCCTTCACAAATTTGCGATGGTGTACTTGTCAATTGTCTCGCGAGATGATGGCGATAATCCTTTCCTTTGCATTATTATTTTGGACGGCTGTTTCCGAACACCGTCGGCGCCAATCGAGCCTAGGGTCCTGGTACGGTCCTCAGCTATCCGGTTCGAAGGACCACTTAGGGAACGTCCATTAATTACGTCACGCAAAAAATTACTTTTTATAACCCCCCCCCCCTCCCACCTTGTCACGTTTTTTGTATGGACCTTCAAATTTTTTTGTAAGGATCGTCACGATTTTCCAAACCCCCCTCCCCCCTAACTGCGTGACATAATTAATGGACCTTCCCTTATGTAGAATTACCTGAACCGTATATTCTCTAGCTATGCGGAGAGATGGCGATAAGGATCCCTTGCAGCACCGTTGGGGATTGATGGCCGTGATTACATTCAATTTAGGCACACTAAACAAACACTGCTTCAGACATTCTTACATTTATTTTAATAGTCCGTAATTTTAGGGGAAACACTTATTTGCCGGCGCTACATTTATTCTCTTAAATCTAACATTAAACAAATAAAAAATATATTAGTCTTACAGGACCGTCTTCGATCTATGGTAAGGTACGGGTAGGTGGTAGCGTAACTAAAACTACCTACAACAACCTACTTAAAAGCCCAGCCCTAGTATCCCGAACACTCGTGGTGAATTTTTCCGACATCATCGGGTCGACCGAACCTGCAGCATCTCCATCTCTCATCGATGACCCCGATCTATCGTTATCTGCAACGTGGTTGGTGCTACCAGCTGTGTCGGTCTGCTTGCTGTTTGCTGTTCGATCGCTGAACAATAGCCAAGTTCGACGCATCTGTCTGGCTGGTCGATAGCTATACAAATATTGCCAGCAGCAGACTATAGACACTCAAGTAATAGACCGGACAACGTGAGTCTGGCACAGTTGATGTATCCAAAACAACTGTCAAATCGTATGGAAATGCGAGGAAATGTTCGTTTTGGATACAACATGGCGGCACGTTGTCCGGTCTATTACTTGAGTGTCTATACAGCAGACGGGATAAAATTAAGACGGTTAGGGTGGTCCTCACAGACAGCTACCACCTTCTTATCCATTTGCCGGGAGTATACTTTTCGATTTGTTCCACTTGCAACCTTCCGATCCGCAGTCAAGCACTGGTTAAATTATTTGCAAACACTAAACACGGTAACTAGAAATGAGAAGAAAAATTAGTATTTTCCATTTGATTCCAACTACCATTATTGGTGCAGACTTCTTCAGTGTCGTGTACTAATAACTTGACTAAACAGCTAACACTTTCTAGGATTCACCGAACAGGGTAGACTTTAGGGTAGTTTTAGTTTCTTGGCAAGATCGCATACCGATAAATTCGGATTTTGCTGCCGTTCGTACAAAACGCGTTTGCGAACTTCCACTTGATTCGATGCCGTTGTACTGAATGTAACAAGAATGTAAACAGCGATCCGTGAAATAATAAATCAAAATCTACACTGAGAGAAAAGTGTCCGAAATTTAACGTGGACAGGCTTTAAATGTTATATTTGTCATTGGCGTTCTAGGCCAGACTGGGAATCGAACCCAGCCACCTCCAGCATGGTGTTGCTTCGTAGCCGCGCTTTAATCGACTGAGCTAAGGGGTTACACGTTGTTAATCCAGTGCTCTAGTGGTTTGGCAATGAAATTATAGAAAGATATTTTTAATTATTTATTGTCCCTATTAACGGGACTTTCAGCCTTCTGCTGGTTCGTCACCGAAAGTTAGACGAAAAAACTTATTGGGTAAGAAGCTTATAGCCATTATGGAAAATCTGTTAAATACTGCGAGTTCATAATTTATTCAACAATCAATTCAAAGCGTTCTGGTTAGTAAGAATTGTTCCTACTCACTTTTTGTCAAAGGCCAGTGTTTTGGGTAGAGTGAGGTAAGTAAACCGGTTACTATTCCGGCGCGTTTCAATTGTGGTCCATTGAACTCTCATGGGTCATGATGGAGCCACACTTTAAAAGGAAGGATTGGCAATAACTGGTATATCAACCCTAGTTGTGTACACCTTACTTCAGATTGAATTTAATCTGAACCGTATTGTGTTGACTTTTGCTGAAAAATAAATAAATGTGTGTGGGTTCGTGCTTCTGTTTGTGACCGGTCATTCTCTTCCTGATTCATGTATCCGCCAATGCCTCAGGACACTTCGAAAAAGTTGAACCGTTCCCTTCCCAACAGGTTTCAGTAGTCACGAAGCAAGGCAACAATGCCTTGATGAAGAATCAACACAGAGATCGGATGGAACTAAACACCTAGCAGTGATGACTAGTGATATCTGTTGATCTGCAAGAAATGCATGAGATTATTCGGATTGCTTTCTTGACTATTAATGATCGAGGTGGATACAGCTTTAATGCCTAATCTTAATAAGCTGAAAACAGTAAAACAAAACCGGTTCAAGTAAAATTGCAAACATATGCTACTTTACGTTATCCAACTTCACTGGTACCGTTCGGAAAAGTTTTGACTCACAATCACAGGCAACCTGCACACACACACACACATACGCTAGTTCGACAACAAATGTGCTCGACGGAGTCAATTCCTGTTTTACCTGATATCGTTTACTTCATAAAATATCCGACAATTCAATGGCAGACCGGAAGGAGCATCAAACCAGAGGAACAGTTTATCTGCCTTTCCTCACCCGGAGGCCATCATCGAGTGGACGCTCATGTTAGATTTGGGCGATGATGGTTTTCCTTTAGTGGAAATTGCTACAGCTAACAAACAACTCGGAATCAACGTTGAGAAAATTGCAATTCGATTCAATGTCGGTTCGATTTTCCATGTCAGGTGGTTCATTTTTGTTGCGATGGGGCAGTGGGAGAGATGAGATTGTTTTCATTTTTAAGTTTTTCACTGAAAAGCGAACGAAATTTGAACCATGCTATGAACTGGGATGAGCTACATGCAATCGGGTTGCAGATTTTGTGTTATTCTGACGATGCATCACGAAACAGTTTTTATTCTCCAGAATCGAAAAAAAAACTATACCCTCTGCAGAGAATTTTTCAATTCTATGCTAATTTCAGGCAGCACAATTAATCCGAAATAAAGGGTCGCTAGCAGCAGCAAACTTGAACAGAAACCTGCCAATGTCATCTTGAATGGAAGGACTCTCGAAACGAGGACTTTTTTCACTCTTCTATCGAGTTACAATATTAGTTCCATTCTGTGCAGTCGGTGCCGTGTGCATCTGATGGCACCTAAATCTCAATTTCGATTTCCGTTTGAAGCACTCCGAATCCTGAGCAGCGGCGTTGAACCGACATATGCAAAATTCCGGACAGACAATTGGGTGTCTTTTGCTGCCCTAAGCTTTTCATGCACACATAGATCGTCGTTGACCGTCTTTGGCTCTGATGCAGCAAAAATTCAAGCTTGAAGCTAACATTTGGTTCGACTGCAACTGGTTGCAAGGGTTGTCCTTAAAAAAAGCACCACCCCCTCAATCTTGTTGCTGATTGTGTTTTAATTATTCAAACCTGGTTGTAAACATCGTTAACGGTTCGGTCGCAGAATAACAGAATGCCGCATGTGGTGATACTCCCCGTGGTCCGAAGAGCACAAGCTGTGAGGAATGCTATCGTTGGTGCAGATTTTTTCTTTTAATTTAGTTCAATTAAGAATCAGGAAAAAAAGAACATGCGGCCGTCATATGGGTACTTCCCATTCAATAAGCGATTGTTTTGCAACAAAAGATAAATGAGTTATTATTAACCACCTTGCCTGCCGGGTGCTTCTATCAGGTTGTAGTGAACCTTGAACAGTTATGCTTCCATTTGTGCTGTACTGATTCGTTGAGTGTCATTGAGTCGTTGCAACGTAGCATTATATTTTTGTGCGACATCTTATCGATAAGTTCCATTCGAGATCGACAAAATTTCAAACAGCCTTTGGCGAGTGATAACTGTTGCAACGAGCACATGCTTCTGCTCAGTTCACCAGGAAAATTTAAAACGCTTTCCTTAAATTTAAACTGCACGGTTGCTGAGACTTATATTGGAAAATGGCACTTCTACCCAACAATGGAGCAATTTCTATAACCACAATCGCTGTGGGTATGCCCGATTTTAATTCGATGTAACTAGGAAATAATGACTCGCACTCTGAGTTGACCGCCATCACCGTATGCAGTTCAGAAAGGAAATTATACCCTGTGCATCGCCATACGTTCGCTTCGTGAGTTGTTGCACTTTGGTGGATGCGATGAAAGCGATCGTTGATTTATTGCCAATATTTTTCAATCGGTTTGAATAACGTTGGTTCGGAAAAGCTACGCTCTAGAAAAGCCCCTTTCATCTTTCTGGTCGATGCGGTAGGCAGCCAACCGGGTTGCGATCCAGCTGGAATGCAGCCATGAATCTATCTCGAACGGTGCGGGTGGAAGTCAAGAATCGTTGAAGTTATTGATGGCATGATGAATGGATTCCAGAGCTTCATCAAATATCGCTGTTGGTTTGTGTTGACGGGAAGACATTAGGCATAAGATCTGCACGTCAAGATGATATAGAGCCAGAATGTGAATGCTTTACGATTCAAAAATTCAGGCATAGTTATTTACTTTTGAAAAATGACAGATTTATTTTGAATAATATTTGTGTGTTGAGGATCATTTATTAGCCAGAGCTTAGTTTTGATTGCAAAACAGGATTGCTTATGGAAAATAAATTGTTAACATAGTATTAATGCATAATTTCAGTGGGAAAAATTAATTAAAAGTCACTCACAGTCGATAATACGGTTGAATTCGCAATGTAGTTCAATTAGCGAATGTGCGTATAACATTCAGATGATTTTTATAACAGCACTAGTGTTTTACATAACATTTTACTCTTCTTCAATCAAAATCTTTAATTATAACCGAGACATCGCACTTTCCCTTGAACATAACCCATAAGCTTTTGCACAGTTGCGCTTTCCACCATTTTAACCACTTTTGACGTAGGACTACGTTATTGTTTTCTAACAGAGATCGAAATTCAGCTGGGTGAAAACCATGCTCTCTCTAAGCAGGTTGGCGATGAGTACACGGCCAGCCGTTTCAACTCAGTTTTGAGTCAGTTTTGACTCACTATCGTCAAAAGTGGAGTCACTCAAATTTGAGTAAATGTTACTGACATTGACAAGTCGACAAATCCAAAACATCGACTCAAATCAGATGGATGTTTTTGATTTGTCGACTTGTCAATGCCAGTAACATTTACTCAAATTTGAGTGACTCCACTTATGACGAAAGTGAGTCAAAAACAACTCAAAACTGAGATGAAACGGCTGGCCGTGTAGCGAACCGTTCACATTTTCATCTCCCCTTTTTCGCCGATAATTCATTATCCTCTCTCTTGCATGTGCGAAAATATCTCTCTTCAAAATTCAACATAAATATTTTCTCATGTCACATTTTTCATTCAAACCGAGGAGCAAAAAACGAGGTGTCACAATATGAAGAAAAATTGGCTTTTTATGGAATTATAATGTAAGACAGGTGCATTTTCTGGTGCCAAAAAGTAAGTGACAAATAATTATCGGCATCTAGGGTTCACTGAAAAAGAAACGATTTATCAGCTACTCATGCTCTCTGAAAATTGTAAATCGCCGTTGCTTTTCTCGCGAAAACTGTGAGCGTATAATAGTCTCTCGCTTCTCACATTCTCGTCTGTTTCTCAAAGCGGGTCAAAAAGGGCGTTTCTTGTCTCAGGTGGGCGAACATTTCCGTCTCTGTTTTCTAAACTAGGGTACAATTATAAGGGGCAGCCCAATGGTAGCAATGTGTAATGAATGTTATTATTATCATCACTATTTTTGATTGCCTTTATTAGAATAGAGGCTTCATTGATCGGTTGGATCAATGAGCCTTGCCAAAAATCAAAAGGGTTGTGTATAACACCCGACCGGTTGATGAAAACTAACCTGAACCGTTTGATGCATTGTCCAGTTCAACATTTTAGATTAGTTTGCTTTGTTTCATAGAGCAACTTTGCAACTTAGGTGCTGTTCTACCGAAACGTTAGATCGGCATAGATAAGTAAATATGTTAAAAAATTCTATGGCTCTTAACATATCTTCTGGTGGTCCTAGAATGGGTTAAAATGTTGGCATGATGAAAGGACACTGGCTGTGCTGGCAGTGGTGATTGTGATGACATGATCGACTAGCTGGTGACCGTTTTATGTTATTTACAAGTACATACAAGGTACCTCATGCTATTATTTAAAATATCTTAACGATTTATTCGCTCTGATTGCTGTTCTGAAACTTTGCAGCCATATTCTGCGACATTTCACTTTCTCTTTAAAACACTTTCTCGATAATATTTACTTCCTATTGCAAGGTAGGCCCTCTATCCAATGCACTAAAACGAAGAGAAACACTTCTTAGCACTGATTGGAATTTTAAGAGAGCATTACCAACATTGAACAACTGGTTAAAATAAGATTATATCTGTAATAGGGAAATCATAACATGCCAACAACCAGTGCAGAGTGTGAAAAACGAATCCAAATTCCCAATTAAGAGAAGCCGCTGATAAATCGATTGGCACAGGTTTTGTGTTGTGTAGAGCACGGGAAGTGGCTCGTTTTGCCTCAATTCACCCTAAATTGATGGTTTTTCTTCATTCTGCTCATATAATTGCAATCTCTGCAATATATTTAGAGTGAAACGGCATATATTTCACACATATTACATTAAGGGGGGCACCTCATTTAGAGCCTCGAAAAATGGTCAGTTTTGACGTACTCCCGTAGAGTTGAGGAGAAGGAAGGAGAAGGCGGATTTCAACGGAACGAAAGTCAAAGGCCCGGAGTTGATCATGGACTCCGTTTCGATGAGTACAGTTGCGAACGATTCCAGATCGAACATATGCACTGCCAGAAGGCCTCTCAGAGCTGATTTTACTGAACGCAGCATCCTCTCCCAACATCCCCCCATGTGCGGTGCCGACGGTGGATTGAATCGCCACCGTGATCTCATTAGTTATCTCTCGTATCTCCGCATCCAACTGTCTGCTCGTACCAACAAAATTAGTCCCGTTGTCCGTGTAGATTTCAAGTGGTACACCTTTGCGACCAATGAACCGCCAAATCGCTTTCTTACAAGAGTCCGCCCGTGAATCGCTTTGATGGCCAAGCAGATGAACAAAACAACCTACAGCTTTAGCGAACTCTTCCCTGTGGGTGACCGGATAGTGTATGGTCCGAAATAATCATTTCCGACCATAGCTAACGGACGATGGAATGGCATCAAACTAGCTTTTGGAAGCGGCCCCATTCTAGGCACAATATACACTGCTTTCTCACCAGACGTAATTGCACCCTTAGTTTCTGTATATGGAAACGCTGTCTGACCTCGTTAACTACCGTCTCATCGGCGTGTTGGAACTTTCGGTGATACCAATCCAGCAGTAGGTTGATTACTCGATGTTCTTTCGGTAAGATGATTGGCTTCCGTGTGTCATCATCGACGAAGTCAGCTTTCTGAATCCGACTGTCAACACGGAGTACACCGAACTCGTCAATTGCTGGAGTGAGTTTGATAAGTGAGCTGCTTCTGTCTAGTTTCAGATGGTTTGGTGGCTGCGACTGAAGAATTAACTTGAATACTGCCACCTCGTCCGAGAATCCATCAAGCTGTGCAATTCGCCACAAACACCGTTCGGCCTTCTGTAGATCTTCCCTGGTCAATGCGGCCTGCTTTAGCGGGTGTTTTCTGTGTAACCGCACCCTGTTGTCGATGAACCGCACAACGTACGCCATGCTTCGCAGTAACCGCTCCCACCGTGAGAACCGCTCCAACTTCACCATTGGTTCGATTACGTCATGTTTGTAGACAAAGGCAGGACTAAGTTTCTCCACCGTCGTGTTGATTTTTGCTCATAAAATTGCAATCTCTGCAATATAGTTTGAGTGAAACTGCATATATTTCACACATATTACATTAAGGGGGGTGGTGCACCTCATTTAGAGCCTCGAAAATTGGTCAGTTTTTGGTTTTGTTTCTTCAACAGAAAAGAATTCGACAGTATAGTGGTTTTTATTTGTTTATTGAAGTACATGTTTAAACTCTGTTATTTATGTATTTTTATTTTAAAATTTCACAAAATGTCGGCAGTGGCAGGCATTTTGTGGAGGCCCTCCAGAAATTTCTTGTTTGCGGTAATTACGCACCAGCTTAAACTATTCATTTGAAACATACAATATATAGGTATTATATAGGTCAGGATTGTGGTCAGGGATTAAAACTCACAAATAATTATTCATTCAAATTAATCAAACACATTTTGAATAGCTGACAGATCCATGACATAAGTCAACCGCTTGTTGAAGATGTCCGACTAATTAGTAGTCTTGCGCTTTCTTCTAAGAAACTCGACCATGAGAAAGTAAAGCAGCTTTTTCTTGTACTAGAAAAACAGATTGTAAAAGAGTTTCCATTAGTGAAGCGGTTACCGCCCTGCGTCCACAAGTACAGTTATACAGAGATGGCATTTCGCACAAATGTTACGCCGGTGCGTGAGATTTGTACCTTCACAGAGGCTACAACCATAACTCACCTCAGATAAAGCAAAGTGCTCTTTATTCGGTGAAAAATAGACAGAGTGAAAGTGTGCGCCGGTGATGGGATTGCTTGGAGTGAGTTAACCACACTCTCTTTTAAACGATCGCGCTCACGTGCTCTCATCTGTCTTCACCCACGTGCTCTCGCCTGCGATCACTGCCGCGCACACTGGGGCGAGGACGCACCAGTGCTCTCTCTGTGATTCGCTGGTGCGATCGAAAGTTAAAACATCGTCGGAGTTGTAGAAAATGTCCGAAAAAAGTAAGCGGGAAGAAACATTATTCGTTTTTCCTTTGTTATGTAGCGTCAAATCGAATTTGCAATCACTGCTGTATATTAGCAGAAGAGCCAACACCAGTGAGCTCACTGGGGCGCACGCGTCAGGGAATTTAACTGGATTCGCTTCTGTAAATTTGAGAGCTCTTCTTCTCACTCTAGAGCGATCGAGTGTGGTGTGAATAAAAACCATTTTTCTTCACGGGGGTGAATATAAACAAGAGAGAAGAGCTCTCGTTGAGGTAGGAAGATTGTGTGGAAAATTTAAAATCCCTCTCAAACACACTGAGGATATGGACATCACTGCAGTCATATACCAGAATTATTGTTAAGATTGGTGAGTGAGTTAAAAATAAGATTCAGTCTAGAATAGTTATAACAGTATTGCATAAAACTCTAATTCACGCACACATAGCCATCTAAATATATCTTAATTTTACAAGTTCATGAATAAAACACACTGTCAGCAGTATAACCGCTAATTTAATTGTTTTTTCTTCAGCGATGAACTTCGATGACAAGCAGGCTGGAGAGCGGAGCCACAAGCGCTATCAATATACCCGCCCTTATCTCGCGCGAAACACGTCGACTTAAGAAAATTTAACCGATATGATGCTGAATTCTTTGACGTTGTCGAGTCCCAAGAGGTCTAACCTGGAGTATAGACGAGACGAAGACTCTACCGATATTCCTTTATTCACCATTTATGATAAAAATGTTTATTTAACCATTCATTAATTTATTAAACACGAGGAGCAACAAGAAAAATCAAAGAATAGGGATGAATTGGGGTAAAACGGACCAGACACACGATGAAATTATCCCTGTTTAGTTTCTGAATGTTATATCTGAGAAAATATGCAATTTTATCACCATGAGGCACCAAAAGTGGACAGTAAAGTTTGCTAGAATGAAAGATATGACGAGAAAGTGATGAAAGTTCTGTCAGGGTACGGTAGGTTGGAAATAGAATAGAAGTATTGAAAATTGAGTGAAAGCGCATTGGTAAAGTAGTTCTCGAACTAAGGACATTCCACTGCGGGGTAGTTCGAGGCACGGACGAATCCGCCACCTCAACAGGCATAAGTAACGTGTTGGTATGCGCTCATGTACCACTGATAGCTTTGTGTTATTTGATTTGAGTCAACCCCTTCTGCAGGATTGCAACCGCCAGCTGCCAGAGCAGTACTGGCCCATTGTCACTCTGCACAGCTACGTGGCTGAAAGCAAAGTTTAAGATGTCCATCTTATATATCGTGCATTGCTGCATATGCGACGTTCCTTATTTAATTTTGAAGTCTGTGATAGGAAAGTACTGTGCATTTTGTAAATTTACTCCTAAAATTGGTATTATAAGACATCACCTTATGTTTGCGTTAATTTCAATAGTGAAATGTTAAAAACCAACAGTTTTAAATATTTAAATCGAAACGTTCCAATCGATTGGTTGCTAACATTTTAGAAATCAATTGTGAAATGACTTAGTTATTAACGTTCAAAACCTGACCGGTTTTCGTGACGCTCAAAATTTTCTTACTCGCAAAGTGTACCCCTATATTGAAAACAAAGACGTAGCCCTACGTCAAAATCGTATTGCCACCGTCATAAAAAGCGAACAAAAAGTGGTTTTGTTGGTTAATATCTCAGTCATTTCTCAAAATATTTTCAAATCTATTGCTCCAATCGATCGGAAATATTTTTACGCATCAAATTCAATAGAAAAAATTGTGAGTTTCGGTCCAAAAACTATTGAATAATGCATAAATGTTAAGCCTTGTCTTAAACAGTGTTCCAACTCCTTCAGGCGTAATGGGTCATATATGACCCCTTAAGGGAAATGGCTAAATAAAATCAAAGACTAAATAAAAGTGCATCAATTCATCTATCTGAAAAATACAGAACAGATGTGCGTTTATGGCCTAACTGACGACCTGTTGAATATGGTACATATGCAAACGTGTTATTGAATTCTCGTTTATAAACGTGAACTTTTTAAAAAATCTTTCTGGGAAGTTCTAGGCAATCCAAAATATACTTGAGTTCAGAACTTCAGATCTTTAGTTGTACCAATAGCTTTAAGGGCTATATAACGTTAAAATATGTATTCAAACATATTGAATGAACCTTTTGGATGGTCAACAGTCATTATTTGATAATTTTTTGATATTTTATGTCATCAAAACTGTCCGTGAGTTCAGAACAAGAGATCTTTAGTTGTAACAGTAGGTTTTTGGAGTATGCAACGGAACAATATGCATTTAATAATATATATTGAATAGTATAGAAGGTCAACAGACATAATGCAAAAATCCTGGGATGTTCTAGGTTATTGAAACTGTCATTAAGTTCAAAACATAAGAACTACAGTTGTATCAGTAGCTTTTTGGGTTTTACAAGTTGACTGTATGTATGCAAACAAATTCAATGAATTTTTTGGAAAGTCAACAGTCAATATTGTATAATTTTCTGGTCCTCTAGGTCATTTCAACGGTCCTGGCGTTCAGAATTTAAGACTTACAGCGGTATCAATAATTTTAAGGCACTATAAAGTAACAATATATATTCAAAAAATGTTGCTAGTAAAGCTTTCTGGGCTTTACAAAGCTACGCGGTGTATTTAAACATATCCATTGAATATATTGAAAGACTAACAGACATTACGAGATAATCTTCTAGGTTATCCAAATTATCCTGGATTTCAGAATTGAAAATCTACAGCTGTAACTGTAACTTTCTGGACCAAACAAAGTAACAATATGTATTTGACCAATTTAAGTGGAAGATAAACTAATAGAATGATAGGTCACCAAACTGCCCTTGAGTTTAGAAGTTAGTTTATTATGTCGTAACATTAGATTTATGAAAGGTGACGATATGCATTCAAATGTATTCAGTGAATCTTCTTTAAGGTCACCACCCAAGTAACAATTTCAGTTCTATTCCAGCCGTATAGCACTCCTCCCGGCTTTGTTGATGAAACTACATTCAAAACTGTTTTGTCCACCAACACCTCCTCCATGCATCTTTAAAGCCAAAACGTGTACAAAGTGGCCCACTCTAGAGACGGTTGTGAAAACAAATTAATAAAACCTTTCCAAGACCATAAAGATTTTGAAAATATTCTAGTAAAAGTTGTTATGACCACTTGAGAACCATCATAAAACCTATTGGCCACCATCAAAACTAGTATAGGGCCAAATGACCACAGCTGTCAAACTTCACGGCGATATCGTGGTTGGTTTTGTTTTTCTGCTTTGTTCGATTCTCTGCTCTGCTGATTCATTTAACAGTAAATAATGGCTAAAAAAGCTCAGTGTTGCGGAAATTATGTTTGATAGCAAAATCATATGCACATTTAATTTTATGGTGAATATTGACACGATAAGAGCTGAAAACTAATGCGCCTCGGAAATTATGTGAGTTTACAACAACAAAAACATAATTGAAAAAATATATTTGATAAATTAATCAAAAACTTCTGAAAATTGATGAAATTCAATAAGGTTATCTAAGCGGATACCGAAATTTGTCTAAGATCTACAGTTCACTTGTATTACATTTAAAATTTGGTGTATTTATTTTTCGATATTCTTCCACAATTATTTCATATATTTCAATATGGCGATTGCAAGAATTCACAGTTTTGCCAAAAATCCAATTTATCTTAGTAATGGCTACTATAAAACTATCTGGTTGCTTGGTAGCTTTCCTCAATTAGCCGTTTAATGCATTTACTGGAAGAAAAATGGTTTTAAAATGCTTTTTCAACTGACAATAATAAGATAATATGAATTAGCCCTAAAACGGCATTTCAAAACTGCATTTTATGAGTTTACAAAGTCAAAATAACAACTTTGATAGGAGTAAAAGGAAATTTTAGAAGTCAAGGTTTTAAGATCGTTGTAAAGAAGCTTTGTAGGTTCTTATAAACTTGACTAAAATTTGAAACCTATTGGCATCTCTTGCTGCCATAATAACACCGAATTGATTTCTAGTGGCTTTAATAAAACTTTAATAAAACTTAATAAAGCTGGATCGTTTTGGCAGTGTTACTTGGGCAATCATCATCAGATTATATTGGGATGATAAAGTTCATAAAAACTAAATTGAGTTCAGAACTTAAGATATACAGTAGTAACCGTAGCCTCTTGGGCTATCCAAAACTACGACAATTATTTAAACATATTCTATGAATATTCTGAAACGTCCACAGACATCATAGCACAATCTTGTTAGGTTTACGTCATTCAAAACTTATGGTCTATAATTGTAACAGTAGCGTTATGAGCTACAGAAGTTAAGTTAGTTTGTTTGGCATAGAATTATCAAGAATATCTCATAATGTCTGTCGGGTTTCCAGGACATTCATTGAATATGTTTGAATACATATCATAACATTTTATAGCAGATAAAACTACTATTACAACTGTTGATCTTAAGTTCTGAACTCCAAGACAGGTTGGACGACCTAGCACATCTCAAAAAAAAAATCAATTTTTCAATCTTTACTGTGTTATTGAGCACCGAATCAATCAGAATACACAAAATTGCTTTTATAAAATTTTGAAAAAAATTAGGTCCTTTTTAGTTTTTTCGATGTCATCCGCTGGTTTTACCGAATGCTCGTAGCTTTGCTTTGGTCAAAGCCCAAAAAGATTCGATTGGCTGTGCCTCCGGGCAATTTGGCGGATTGATGTATTTCGGCAAGCAACAGACATTTTAGTTTTTGTACCACCAAACATCAATGTACCCTCCCAGGAACCACCTTTTGGTATTACGGAGAGGGTGCTATTGTGCTTATTAAGCACCCACTATGTCCAACTACTCCCGGTCTTGGCACATACTCTGAACCTGGTTTCCCGGAATCGTGCCCTGACCGCTTACGGCTATCATGCCGCATCTCCCGCCGTCGAAGCGAGGATATTCGAAGAAAACATGTTCGGTGGTTTTCTCAACTCTCTCGCACTCGGTGCATGCGGAGGACTGTGCATGCCCGTATTTGTGCAGATATTGTCTAAAGTAGCCGTGGCTTGACAGAATCTGCGTTAAGTGGAAGTTCACTTCACCGGGTTGCCTACCGATTCACACGAATACTTCCGGGATTAGTCGGTGGGTCCACCGACCTTTGGTGGAGTTGTTCCATTCCCTTTGCCACTTAACCATAGATGTGGATCTTGTGGTCTTTCGAATACCCCTTGTTCCACGTTGTTCGAAGTACTCTACGTCCTGTTTTAGGACCATGCCGACTGGCATCATCAACGCAAGAACGCAGACCGCATCGCGTGATACCGTTCGGTATGCACTAACTACTTTCAGGCACATAAGCCTCTGCGTACTCTCTAGCTTACTAACGTAGCTTTAGGTACTCAAGGCGGTGATCCATGCCGGCCCACCGTACCTAAGTATGGGCATAGTGACACTGGCAGGACACTGGCGCATGTTGCTCTGATTTTCGGTTGTTAACAACCGTGTCCTCAGTCTTATGATGGGCTAGCTCCAGTTTCCTGGAACTCATCCATCTCTCCGACAATGCCAATGGAATACGATGACGTTAGCTCCACCTTTTCAATGCATTCACCACATCTGCAAACCCGACAATCTTCACCCCATTCGGGAGCTTAGCCGTAGTACCTCATCGTACATCGTGTTCCATAGCACCTGACCCAGGATTGAATCTTGCGGGACGCCTGCGTTTCTGGCCTACCTCAGTTTTGTACACCAGTACGCGATTCTGGAAATAGCTTTCCAGAATCTTTACAGGTACCCAGGAACCTGGAGGCGTTGGAGCGAGTCGGCGATAGTCACCCAATTGGCGCTATTGAACGCATTTCTCACGTCAAGGGTGACCACTGCACAGTAGCGTGTGACGGATAGAATGGCATTTCACCATCGACTTCCTTTAAGGAAGCCGAACTGATTGTTAGATAGACCGTCTATACCCTCCTGTGTATTTTGTCAGTCTGTTGAGGATTACCCTCTCGAGTACCTTACACGCTGTATTCAACAGACATATAGGTCTATATGCTGATGGATACCCTTGTGCTTCGCTGTCTTTGGTAACAACACTACCCTAGCAAAGGAAATTAACAAGCTGATATCATATAAGTAACAAGTTTTGTTATCCAAGTTATAGTTTAAATTTTCGCTGTTATCGCATAACAAATTTAGTTATCATCATTGGCAAATTTTGTTATCATACGATATCATTTTGGTCACGCTATTTTTTATGAACGTTATAAGTTGAATTGTAAAACTATAAATATTTCCAGCATATTTGAACAAGAAATTTTGCTGTTGATCAACATATTTTTTTCAGTTATTAGCATGAGAATTTCATTTCAAATTGATAACATAATTTGAAAATATTTCAATAAATTTGCTTACAATACAGGATTTGTTATCAAGTTGTTCGCAGTGATAAAAAATAAGTTTTTATTATAATATTCAACGTTTATATTTTGGTTATTCATTCTGTTATTTTGGCTGTTTATTCAGCCTCAATGATAACATATTCAGTCATCAAACAATGATAACCTGGTATTAGAACTTGTTATCAATTTGGTATAATCCTTTGCTCGGGTAGGGTCTCAATTTTCCAGGAATCCCTCAACGATCACCTGCAGCCTCTCTGGTGATTGCTCGGTAGGGGCCGCCGTCCCTCTGGTTTTGGCCATTACTACCTGATAGGCGTCATCCCACGGATTCGTATTGGTCTTTTGACCCAGGCCCTCAAAGCAGTCTTTATCTCTCTCTTTAGCGCGGTCTTCGCAGCGATTAGCGCCCCTCTATGCTCGGTTCTGTCGGCGTCAGACCGAGGTATTAGCATTCTCCTTATGCGCGGTGGCATGTTCTTCGGAGGTCGGCAAATCCACTCCGTCCACCAATACACTGGCGGTCTTCCATTTCTCGGTTTGTCTTCCATGGCATGGTCGCAGTGACATTCAAATCGTTCACTGCAAAGGTTCATGTGTTTCGCGTAAGATTCGTTCCCTCTGAAGTGCCTCTTTAAATGAGAATTGAGCTGTAAATGGTGTTATAAGACTTCACGGTTAAGGGTAAAACAAACTGATATCAAATAATAAAAGTTTAAAAAAGGCGCTCAAAATCATCTTCCCAAAGGCTTCAGTATGCTATTATAGCCAATTTTCTGAAAAATATCCAGATTTAACATTAAAGAGGTTTATGGGAAATCGAATTCAATACCTTCTTTCTATTTTTTTAAAACATACCTATCTTTTCTATATTAACTTGACAAGCTTTCACAATTAGCTTATTGCTTGCTCTTAACTTAGTCATCTAAAGCACTTTTCCGCAATTAATGACGTGGCTAGGTAGCTCAGTGGTTACCCTTTCTGCTTACTGAGCAGATGGTCGGGAATTCAATCCCAGGCCCGCTCCCTTTCTTGCTATTTGTCACTTGCCTCTTTCTATCTCCACTAGGTAAAAAGAAGTCCATTGCGCGCTTTCATTGATCGCATCACTTATCACAGTGAATAACCTGCCTCACTAACACCCCAAGCAACACAAAGCTGTCGTTATTGGTTACCTCAACTTGACAGTGACTCAATTGAGTCACATTGAAGTTACTTTGACTCAATTGTAACAAATGTACTTCTAGGGACAAATCTATCCCCTTTCCTTTGACAATTGTAGAGACGCAGAGGTAAACACTGTCTCTAATCAACGATTGTCAAACTAATCATCCTTCCCCCCTCCCCGAAGACCGTGAGGACGTGGCCGGCGCCGGTACTGATCTATAAATAGAATGAACTAACTTAACTTATACATTCTAGATGTAAAGCTACTCCCAAGCTCCATCTATGTGGTTCTCTGTGCAATTACACTAGTTCTGGTCAGTAACGAGAGTAGCAACTACGATACGCACGATCTTTACAAAAACATAATTGAGAACTTTCGGAACCATTTTAGTATGAATGTGTGGCAAGTTCAGTCACACCATATGCCAAGATAGTCGAATTATTTTCCTCTACGCAAAAACCTTATACTAGACCGAAAATCGAACCCGACCATCAAAGAATAGTTTTGCTTTGTTGATGCGCCTTTACCGATTGAGCTAATCGGGCTGTCTGTCCTAAATAGCTTAGGATAGGTTTTAAATAGCTCTCCTGTTGTTATTAGAGATTTGATTCAAAACCCCCTTCCGATGTTTTTTTTTGAACGCATTCCATTTAAGTATTGGTATTTGTTTGTGAATTTTCCTTAGTTTCAAGCATGTAATTAGACTTGATTCTTATAATTTATTTCGGACTTCTCAATATCTGGTATGTTATAAAAGTTCAGTATCAAAAGAACCTGTCAAAGGGATTCAAATCAATATTGATTTTTTTTTTGCATCAAACGAAAAGAGGATTAATCAACTAAACGCTGTTTGACATTGTACAACTCGAAAAACTTTTGTAAACTTCCTTTCAATTTAATTTTGCACATGAATGGAGCGTTACAGACCATACACGTTTACATTTTTAAATGGTTCTTTACATCACAATGACCATTCAGTTTTTTGTGCGTGCATAATATTTCATTAATTCATAACAGTGTTTTTTTTTGCACGAGTATTTTACCTTCACGCATTGCTTTCCCTTACGTGAAATGTTAAACTGTCTATTCGCCAATCACTACCCGTCCGGAATGGATCGATTCTTGAAGGCCCACTTTCGTTTTTTCGACGAAAGCATTCTTAAAACTTTAAATTCATCGGACATATTCAATGAGTTGATAACCTTCCTTCGCGTGTTTCTTTCTTTCTGTGGATCGGATGTCATACTGATGGAGAAATACCGCTGGAACTATCGCACTTGGCTGTGCTTCTGGACATTGGTATCGTTTGCCTTCTCATTGATTTATACGGTATTTTTCCGGTCGTATGATATTTACGCCATCATGGACACCCTCTCGTATAGTGGCATTGGCATTCAGGGAGCATTCAAAATGCATGGCGCTCTGTCACGGGTGGAATACTTTCAGCAAAAATATCTCCGCCTTTGCAACTTGTATGAACGGTTTTCGAAGGAGCCGGACAATAATGTGGCTTTGAACAAGTGCGTACTGATGATTTTGTACATCTTTCGATTCTTCTTGCTATCTTATGCAGCCGGAGGTTTGGCATTCTTCATTGTTCCGCTTTATATGCTGGTATTTAGGAGGGAAAAAGTACTTATATTGCGGCTAGAACTTCCCTTCGTTGATCCGGGTGTACCTTCAGGGTTCCTTGTGACAATAGCTTATCAGATAATGATGGTTATTTTGGCGATTGCTGGAATTCTAGCAGCGGATATGGCTATCATGATCCTGATTTTGCACATTTTTGGAATAGTAGATATTTTTCTCAATAACTTGAAAAAACTTGATCGTATGTTGGAAGATCCGCAAATTGGTGGAGAAGCGATTCATCGGATGGTTACAGAAATTTGTAAGATGCACAAGGAAATTATCAGGTCAGTAGATCATACGGCTGTGAAAGTACAAGCATAAGCTTATTTTTTCTCTAGTTATGAGGACGATCTGGACGATTGCTATCACACGACAGTGTTCGTTCAAGTACTCACATCGGTTTCGTGTCTCAGTTTATGCCTTTTTGTTATTTATATGACCGAGGATTGGACTAGGTTGATGTTTTTGGTAGCAACCTTCTTTCAGCTGCTGGAATTTTGTCTTCTTGGGACAGCTTTAACACTTAAGGTAGCTTTAAAGGGTTTTGATGATATGCTCTACTCTATGAACTATTTTCCCCCAGAACGATCAACTAAGGATAGCTCTGTATAATACGAAGTGGTATTTGTTGACACCGGCCAATCAGAAGAGAATGCAGTTGGTTCTCCATCGTTCGCAGAATGCAGTGGAAATGACTATAGGAGGTGTGGCTCTACTGAACATGGAGACTTTCGTCGCAGTAAGTCAACGTAATTTTATCTGAAGTCGAATTAATTAAGTTTCGCGTTTTTTTCTAGATCATCAAAACGATATACTCGTACTTCGCTATGCTGGTTACATTCTTAGAGTAGGAAGGTTTGAACAAGCCAACAACAAATATTATAGGTTGTATGTATTATTTTGTACGGGTTTTATATTGCAATAATAAGATAGTCAGAGATAAGCGTGTGTTTTTTCTTTTTTTCAAATGAAAATCCTTGCAATTCATTTTTGATTATTTAAATTATTATGATAGTACAGCTAAGTGGCCTCCCTTAGCTCAGTTGGCAAAGGCTTAGCTAGAAAGCAACACCATGCTGGATGTGGCTGGCTTCGATGCACGGTCTGGTCTAGAAATTTCTGTTAAGGAAAATTTCTCACGGGAAAATCAGAAGAAAGATTAGTAGTTTCCATTTTATTCCAACTACCTAACTTTGTTGCTTATCCTGACATATATTCGTATATCGTCTACAATGTTTAGTCTTCTTCAAGTTTGAGTACTAATACCCACTCACCAGAAAATTTCTCGATTCTCTGGGCATCAGGCATGATTATACATGCCACACAGTCATACTAATTCAGACATGGTACCGGCATAAAAAGCTCCCAATTAATAACAAAAGTGCATTTAGAACACTAAATTTAGAGCAAGCAAAAAGATAAGAAAGTGAGGTATGAGCTGCAAAGCAAACAAGACACGAAACAAAGTAACCTCATGGGTTACTTGCTCAATGCAATGCGATGCGATGCCAAAAATTTGCTTTGTATGTGTTTGGCTTTTTTTACGTCCAATTCTGGTACTTCCTTTGTACTATAGTTTAAGCTATAAGGTGGACAAAAATCAGAAAATCGATTTTCACCTATGCTTGTTTTGGAATTTTCTAAATTATTTTGAGCAATGTTTGAACGTCGATGAAGAATTAAGACGGCCAGCCATTTCAAAATATTTCAAAACGACCACGGCCAGCCATTTTAGCTCAGTTTTGAGTCATTTTGACTCACTTTCGTCATAAGTGGAGTCACTCAAATTTGAGTAAATGTAACTGGGATTGACAAGTCGACAAATCAAAAACGTCCAGCTGATGTGAGTCGATGTTTTTGATTTGTCGACTTGTCAATCCCAGTTACATTTACTCAAATTTGAGTGACTCCACTTATGACGAAAGTGAGTCAAAATGACTCAAAACTGAGATAAAATGGCTGGCCGTGATCGTTTTGAAATATTTTGATCGCTTTTTACTGCCAAGAACCAATCAATCCGGAAAAGTTTGATGAATATTGTCAGGCAACATACAGACTTTATTTGCATCGTATGATTGGTATAAGATCCCCGCAACCGTAGATAATGTTCAAGTTCATGTAGGAGAAATAATTATGTATTCACCAGCACCACTTGGTGTATTAGCAGAAGAGGCAGCTGGGTGTCAACATAAGTAGTTCAAAACATTCGAACCCATCATGCTCGAAAACGATCAAGAGTAGACATGATGTCTTCATTCGTGCCCTGAATGAATCAGATCCATTCATCGGTTCAATTTGGATTGCAAAAAGGCGGCAAAAAAAGATATCTCAGGATTAACCAGACATTGTGAAAAGTATTATGATCTTTGAAGACTGAAATGTCTTAAGATTACCATACATTTTTTTTATCCTATCAACTACAACACACTACAAAAATCTTGAAAAATCAGTGAAGTTTGCAAGATATTATCAGTTATTTTAAATGATTGAGCTTAGTCGTTTTCAAAAACTTGTAAAAAAAGGTTTGTTAAATTCTATTGTCAATATATTTTGATCAATCAAGCTGCAGAACACTGAATAAAAAGCTATTGGATAACATTGAATCATTCTAGATATTATAGCTCATAAATCAACTAATATTAAGCACTTGGCATAAATCGATCGTGAAATGTTTAGAAATGTGCATTAACAAAATATTTTGGTCAAATCAGCTACAGAAAACTCAAAAAATCTCGAAAAACTGTTGAAAATATTTTTGTCCGCCTGCTTGTTTCAAAAATTTGCATCCCCCATAGGGCTTCGAATAAGGAAACAGGTCGTTTTCCAATACCATGTTAAGGAAAACAAAAATGATAACGTTCTTTGGTGTTATAAAAGATTTTTTCTTCAAATACTGCTGGTGTACTAATGGAAGCCAGATTTCAAGCTGATATAATTTAGGAGTTTCTTGTCTTCTCGATTTGATGTGTGCAGATGCAGTATTTATACACATTTGTACAACTTCATTGGCATAATTGAAAGGAAGGGTATGCTACCCCACCCTCTGTCACAATTCATATCAATGGATGTCTAGTTATCGAGATATTTGCTCATTTGCTCAATCTCATTATCCTTGTTGCAAGGGGGGCATAATGTAACCCCCCACGTTTTAATGTGAACCTCTCTTCCTTCACTTTTAGCTTGATGTTGAGCCCTCGACACTCAGGAAGTGCAAGTCTTGTTTTAAGTGTTCCTAGTTTTCCAATAATTTGTTACATATTAATGATTTTTTTTAAGATCACATACCGTAAAAATAACCCTAAAAGTGTGATTTTTACTATCGTACAATCCGGTTCACTAAGAATCCAGTCTAATAAAACAAGGCAATTCTCGGGATTGATTTAGCGTTAGAAATGAAGGCATTTGTCGGTCATAAATATCACCTTCCATAGCGTCCACCTTTGAAAGCAAGTCCGTTTACTCATTGCCCGTAATCAAACAATGAGAAGGGTGAAATATAAGAACGTGAAGCTAAAGCACTAGGAAAAAATTCAAAAGTTCTATAGTTTGAAGTGATTTGGAATAGCATTCTGATGCATGGTTAGGACGGATTCATTGTTTGTTTTCTTTGCAATGAATCCGGTTTTAATTAATAAAGGGGTGCGCTTTTACTCCTCAAAGAGCTTATATAGAGGAAATTTTCAACCAAATTGATTATATTAACAAAATAACGTGACGATCCATTCAAAAAATCTTGACAAGGGGAGGTTATATAAAGTCACTTTTGCGTGACGGAATAAATGGACGTTCCCAAAAATTGTGTAAAATTCTGAAATTCTTGTAAATAATTTAAATCTACCGTTTCTTCATCATTTGCAAAATAGGTAAGTTGAATTCTCAGACAGAACAGACATAGCTTTTCTGAGAAATAAAGTAAATTTTGTATTAATAATAGTTACCCTTGATTTGCATTTTGAATTAATTTAGAGTGTTCAGTTACCCTGTTTCGAATAACCAACCTATAAAACACAAAGTAATCATTAAACTCCATAGTTTTTTTTTGCATGTCTCAAGGACAGTTTGTCAGAAATGGTCTGAGGTAAACTGTTCACAGAGTCATCAACATACATTGTTGCAGTGTGTTGAAACCGAGTTAATAGCATTTTGCATTATTTATAATCAGATGATTATCATAACTGACAGCTTAACGGTAAATTGTGCATGATAAGAGTAATAATATATTATTCGTTTTAAAGCTGTACTGTTATAAACAAGAATGAAATTTTTTGTTTTCATATCATGTTCCGCCTGTATTTACATGTCTTAATGACCTTAAGTTCGGAAATCAACCATCATGCTCACGAATGTCACTTACGTTTACGTAAAATTAGTTTAAGGGGTTAGTTTACACCATGACAATGCATATTCTTTAACTAATATCTCTCATTACAACGAAAATAATTCGAACTTTGATGGTTTTTTTTTGTATTCCGTACAATGCATCATATCTTTAAAGTTTAGCCTTAGCGTGAAACGGGCATTTGACAATGCCCAGCTGATTGTATATTTTCTCGTGTTTGAAGAAGCAGTAAATTGGAAAAATGACTCTTTGATTTTAAAAATTGATTTTAATACCTGCATGAATGTTTAATCTCTATAACTGTTTTGACTGTTAGACTCTGTTACATGCTCTGCATTTCGGAAAAATGCTATCTTGATCTTGTGAAAATTTGACAAAAACACGGTTTATAACAAAATAGTTCATCGGTTACAATGATCTTACGAGACTTCGTTTGTCCTATTCTAGTTGCTCATGAAATAGGGTAGAGCACTACTTAGGCATAAGCGCCCATTTCTGGAAAATCGACAAGGAACTTGAAATGTTCCAATAATTTCGATAATACATTTGGCATGTTAATGCAACTCAATAACTACAGATCTATATCGATACCCAAGTAGCATTCCTGTTTTTATCAATGGTCATACTCTTTGGGAACTTAATAGATTGAACTTGGAACATGTAGACATTCAATTTGGAACTTTACACGTTTCACGAAGGTTTACAGCCACGAAAATAGAAAAAATGTCTACTAATGAATATAGTTTTATACAATTTGCTGTCAGAGAAACATGTTAGATTTTCTATTAATGTAAATCATGTTTAAGCCCCCCTTTGGTATAATTTTTATGTAAAATATATTGATGTTTGCCAAAGTGACAACTGAGGACTTAAACTGACTACTTACAACTTACAGCGGACGGCGTCCTCGAAACCTCAGAAAAGCTCACGGAAATTCAGAGAAATCATTGGAATTTCAGACAACTTTACGGATCTTCAGAAAAGCCGTCGGTACTTAAGAGACCTGCTTGAAACTTCTGTTAAGTCCATAGTATGTCAGAAAAGTGCCGAGAATCACATGCAAGTCTCAATATCTTCAGTAAAGCTTCAAGGACATCATTGAAGTAAAAAGAACTTTAATGAAGTCCAGAGAACTTAAGATTAAAGTAAACTTCAGCAAATCCCAGGAAACGTCAATGAATTCCAGAGAACTACAGTGAAGTCTCAAGAGCATTAGTGAAGTTCCAAAGTTTCAAGGAAGCCCTGGAAATTTTAGTTAACCCTCTATAATTTCAGACAGCTCCTTGAAACTTTATATAATTATTTTGAATTTTAGAGAAGTTCTGAGAGCTGCAGAGAAGTTCAAAGAAAACCAGAAAATTTTAAAAACTTCAGAGTACTTCCGAGAAGTTCAGGAAGTTCCGAGAGCTTAAAAATAAATCTGAGAGCTGCAGAAAACTTCATAAAACGTCACAGAACGTCCACAAGGTCATCAGAGACTTCAG
>JASCZW010008295.1:0-79816 GCA_034211315.2 Aedes japonicus | reverse complement strand
TAAATCTAAAATGTTAAAATCTTAATATCTTAAAATTTAAAATGTTTAATTCTAATAATCTAAAAATCCTAAAATCTGAAAACCGAAAATTCTGAAAATCTTAGTATCTAAAAACCTAAAAATCTAAATATCTAAAAATCTAGAAGTCTTAAAATCTAAAAATCTGAAATCTTAAAATCTAAACACCTAAAAATCTAAAAATCTTAAAACCTAAAAATCTCTCAATCGTAAAATCTAGATATCTAAAAAATGTAAGATGCTTAATGTTTCAAAACCTAAAAAAAATATCTTAAAAATAATCCCAATCGCATCTAAGATTCATGTGTTACAGAGCTTACTCTAAGATCAAAAATTAAATCAATCATAAAAAAGTTAAAATTTGGAGCAGTGAAGTGACCGAAATATTATATTCTTAAAACATTACTTTAATCATGTTTAAAAAAGAATCCACTGTACACAGATTTACCGGTTAATTCAGTAGTTAGCCACTAGGGGTGAGACAGTTCTACTCTGAGTTGCTTGGATGCACCGAGTAACTCGCGAGTAACTCAATTTCATTTTCATTTTCATTTTGCAGCAATTGGTGGGACAATAAGAGCGCAAGTCAGTCCAAAGCCGAAGTTTAAGGAGGGGTAATGGCGAACTAGTCTATTCAGACCACATGAACTCCTTGGAAAGGAACAAGGAGAGGTTAGAGTAGGTGGTTAAGGTAGGGCGATTTGGACTATAGACACTGTATATAGACCGGACAACAGTTGTCTTATGCAGCCAAACGGCCTGTCAAAAAATGCAGCCAAACGGACTGTCAACCTTTTAATCACTTTAAAGGAGCAAGTATTGTTTTGAAAAAAGCAAATTATGAACAAATAATAGATTTTCTACTTCCATATTCAGTAAATGTTCATTTCTTACACGGCACTTTTCGCTATGCTTTTTAATGAAAATCTTCAAACGGAATCAAAACAAACTACCAACATCGAAACCGAATCTTATTTTTAGCCTATTGCGCTGTTTACTTCAAGTTTGTACAAATACAAGTGGTGCCAGATAAGTTGCTCAAATTTATGACATTTTTCAGGGTTGGCAGATTGTATGATTTTGCGTTGTCCGGTCTATATACAGTGTCTATGATTTGGACCGGTTAAAAATACTACAAAAAGAAAATCATAAGTCGAGCACTTGACACTAAAGAAGTCTGTAAGTCGCAGACGAAATAGGCCTGTCTGTCAGAAGACAAGTCCACTCTAGTGGAATTTAATGGAATTTACTCGCGTCTACTAGTGATTATTTGAAAAAAGTGTTTCAATATTTTATTTCGAATGTTTGTTTTATAAAGTAATCAAATGAAGTGTTAATTTGAAATTATTCTTGTTTCCCTGTTACAATCGTTCTACTAACACGCTCAATAAGTTTTCTTTAATTGCGTTTTCGAAAAAAAATAATAAAGTGATCATAAAACGTTAATTTACAATTCTGCATTACAATGATAAACGGCAAATCCCGAAAAGATAGAAAGAGCCATTTCCTGTAGTTCATATCAATGTGACCAGGCTATTTGAGATGCCACTGTAAGTTTCATGTTGTTTTCACGCTGCAAGTTGCTATATCAAGGTAACATCTCTCTATGATTTGCTATAATTTGAAAGTCGGCTGTCGTATACCGCACATATAAATTGCGGCAAAGCCCGCCGGTAGCACCTCTCTTTCATTCTGAACAAACACACCTATGACAAACCCCAGTGATACGATACTCTGAGTTCCTAAACGGGCCCTCCGCATCCCACAAAACCACAATACTTATGGCCACGGTCTAGAAGTCCACTGCATAGGAAATTCTATGACACATTTCAGACTTTCACCTCAAATTGAATGTTAAATGTTTTCAAAATTGAATAAATCTATCTATGATTAAATTTTTAGTGATTTGCGGCCCAACTCACCGATATCACACTCAACTTTAGTTGCTGTATACATGCGTGCTACGACTCGGCTTTTAAATAGAGAGAGAGGAGCGAGTGTGATATTATCACTACATTGTGGCTCTCCCATGAATGGTTCATTAGAGTGTATGACCTTCTACTGACCAATGACATGACCTACCGACATCTATCATAAATCAGCTATCTCCAATGAATCATTAAAGGGTGATACGGTCAAAATTTGGTCAAGGGAAAACGCGTGTAAATCGGTGAAATCGTTTATTTAAAAAATCAAATTAAATTTCTTTTTCAAGTTCAATTAGTATAAAATTCAGGAAATATATTCAGTTAGGCTTCCGCTTTTCCAAATCCGAATTGCCGGGCCTTACGCTTGACTCCTGCCATCAGATTTTGTACAGCCACCTTGTCCACCTTCTTCGCCGCAGAAAGCCAGTTTGCCTTGAACTGCTGCTCGTCCTTAGCAGTTTTTTTTGGTCTTCTTTAGGTTCCGCTTGACAATAGCCCAGTATTTCTCAAGTGGGCGGAGCTCTGGCGTGTTGGGAGGGTTCTTGTCCTTGGGAACCACCTGCACGTTGTTGGCGGCGTACCACTCCATGGCCTTTTTACCGTAATGGCAAGATGCCAAATCCGGCCAAAACAGTACGGAACAACCGTGTTTCTTCAGGAAAGGCAGCAGACGTTTATTCAAACACTCTTTCACGTAAATTTCTTGGTTGACAGTCCCGGAAGCTATGAAAATGCTGCTTTTAAGCCATAGGTACAGATGGCTTGCCAAACCAGATATTTCTTTGCAAACTTTGACAGTTTCGTGTGCTTGAAAATATCTGCTACCTTTCCCTTCCTTTTGCCGTATAAAACTCCTGTCCCGGAAGCTGCTTGTAGTCGGCTTTGACGTAGGTTTCGTCGTCCATTACCACGCAGTCAAACTTCGTCAGCATCGTCGTGTACAGCCTCCGGGATCGCGCTTTGGCCGTCGTATTTTGTTTATCATCGCGATTTGGAGTCACTACCTTCTTGTAAGTCGATAGTCCGGCTCGTTTTTTGGCTCGATGCACGGTTGTAGACGATACACCCAGCTTATTTGCGGCATCTCGGAGAGATAGGTTAGGGTTTCGCTTGAAACTACTGGCAACTCTCTTTGTCGTCTCAGCGGCTTCCGGTTTTCGATTTCCCCCCGATCCAGACTTCCTGGCTGTCGACAAACGTTCCCCAAACACTTTAATTACATTTGTAACGGTTGATTTGGCAACTTTTAGCGATTTTGCCAACTTTGCGTGCGAGTAGCTCGGATTTTCGCGATGCGCGAGCAAAATTTTGATACGCTGCTTTTCTTGCTTGGACGGCATTTTGACAACTGAAGAGTGAATTCCAAAATCAAATTAGGAGCAACATTCTACACACACACACCTTCAAAATGAGGGGTGTTCAGGTTTTTTAAATGCAAAATTGGAAGAAATACGTCAAGTTGATATTGACCAAATTTTGACCGTATCGCCCTTTAGCATGAGATTAGGCCCTCCCACCAGCGCCCAGGTACAAAATCCAGCCATGGAGAGGGAGTAACTCGCGAGTAACTCAATACAGCTTTAAATTCAATTAATATTTATCGGTTATTATCAGGTGCCAGGGTTTTCAAAGGTGTGGGATGAGGATTCTATTTACATATTTAATATGCGATACGTGATACGGATGTCTTAACTGAAAACCAATGACAGTTTTGTATAGTAAAATTACCAAATGGTTATTTGGTAAACATTGATTCTAAGAAGCTTGAAGGTTTAGTCGGAATAAAACGTGCTGAGCTCGTTTGTCTCTTCTCCTGCTATGCTGTAATATCAAAAAGCAGGTCAAACTTAAACCGTTGGGTTTGTTCAAAGTATGACTTAAATTGAGCCATGGAAATAACATCTCTAAAAAACAAAAGTCAACACTAATCGTTGTAAATACGATATTAAAATATACGAACAGATACGTAGTTTTAGTAAATATTTGTTATTTTATAAAACATACTTAAATAGAAAAAAAATAAAACACACTGAAAATGGTGCACTCACGAGAGCTCATATATTAGCGAGCGGTTTGAATGGCAGCTGCTGTGAAAAAAGAGAGAAAACTAGAAAACAATGCTCGCTTGCTGAGCAACGTGAGTTACTCGAGGTACCTTAAAAGCAACTCTGAAATTACTTGTGTTAAGTCGCTGTCTCGCCCCTTGGTTAACCAAGTTATTTGATTCGGGATTTGTCACGCACAAATAAAAACAACGGCGGAAATTCTTAGAAAAAATTATCAATTTCATTATAAATAAAGTTTATTTGCTGAACGTTAACGGCTTATCGATTGCAGGATCGTTCTCAATATCTCGATCCCTGTCTTTCTGCAAATTACGAACAGCCTTTTGTTTTGCTAAGAGTAGACATACATTGCAAAACACTTTGTCAGGAAGCAGATGATGAGTAAAACCATTTGTGACCTATTTTAGTGCACCATTTTTTTTTAACTCACACACTTAAAAATTATTCACGGGCTCGGTTAAACATTTAGCTGAATACACTCGGCATTTTTGTATTTAACTGATAACTCGGCACAAAATCGAATGATGCTGAGTCTCAGCATCACTTGAAACTGAAACATCGGGTAACATCATTATTAAGCTGATTCTCGGCATCACTAGGAGCCGAGCACAAACGTTAAACAAAATTCAACCGACCTCAGTTGCCTATCATGCCGAAATATCGGTTTAGCAGTGGTGTAAACCGAGGTTCGGCTTTTCTTTTTATCTGTCAACCGCCATGCGCCATATTGTTTTCATTCGCAAGTGGAGTAAGTCGCATTTTGTTTGTGGAGCGGTGAAAAGAACATAAATTTTATGGCACTACATAAATTATACTGGTAAAACCTCTTCAATAATTCTACGCCGATTCACCGGGTTCATGGCTGCTTCTCTCCGTCATCGGTTGAGCCCACGCTCTCCAAGTCTTGGCTTACATGATGCGTCCATCTAGCTCGCTGTACTCCACGCCTTCTTGTTTCAGCCAGCCAGCGGATTTGACGCAAAACTCCAGCTATGCAGAGTTTTGTCTATATATAGGCATGAAATATTCAATATTTCGATGAAAATCTTATCCAAAATTTCGAGTATTTACACACAATTTAACCGAAATCTCGGTAATCCTCATTTTTGTTTGTTTTAAATTTTAACCGGTACATCAGTTTGCTCATACCGAGATTTCCAGCTAACTAAATGAGTTTTCAGTTTGACCCAAACCGAGATTATCGGTTAACATAATAAAGCCAAGATCGAAACCGAGAGGTCGGCTGTGCGGATCTCGGTTTCAGAAAGCCGAAACTCGGCATAAAATTCTAAGTGTGCATCACTGGTTTGATTACCATTGTTTATGGTATCAATATGTACACTCGTGATGGAAATTTTCTCGACATTCAAGGCGACATTTTATAACTATTAAATTCAAATTCACTCGTGAAATTGCTGAGAATCGAAACACGAAAATGTACACTGGCAGTTGATTGAACGAAACGACAAAGCTGATCATGCTCACCCTCTGCAGAGTTTTTCTCTGGAGTTTTGCGTCAAATCCGCTGGCTGGCTGAAACAAGAAGGCGTGGAGTACAGCGAGCTAGATGGACGCATCATGTAAGCCAAGACTTGGAGAGCGTGGGCTCAACCGAGGACGGAGAGAAGCAGCCATGAACCCGGTGAATCGGCGTAGAATTATTGAAGAGGTTTTACCAGTATAATTTATGTAGTGCCATAAAATTTATGTTCTTTTCACCGCTCCACAAACAAAATGCGACTTACTCCACTTGCGAATGAAAACAATATGGCGCATGGCGGTTGACAGATAAAAAGAAAAGCCGAACCTCGGCTTACACCACTGCTAAACCGATATTTCGGCATGATAGGCAACTGAGGTCGGTTGAATTTTGTTTAACGTTTGTGCTCGGCTCCTAGTGATGCCGAGAGTCAGCTTAATAATGATGTTACCCGATGTTTCAGTTTCAAGTGATGCTGAGACTCAGCATCATTCGATTTTGTGCCGAGTTATCAGTTAAATACAAAAATGCCGAGTGAATTCAGCTAAATGTTTAACCGAGCCCGTGAATAATTTTTAAGTGTGTGGATGGCACATCGCATCGAGATGTCATAATATGTTATAAAATCAGATTTCTTAAGGCTTAATGAACATTACTAAAGGGATACATACAGGGATAAAATTTCATCGGCGCGCCTAAAATTGCCCGGCGGTGCGGGCAAAAAAATGCAGCGGCGCGCCGGTCGAAAATAAATTCGTCGGCGACGGCGTCGGGGCGCGGCGGCGCACAGATCTAATCCAAATGATATCGGTAATGTTTACATGCGGGACTTATTTTTGTGAAAGTAACCTCGGAATGGGCGTGACTCTCCAGACTTTCTGATATGAGTCGCTGGATCAGCAGTAGAGCTATCACTTTCTAGCTCTTGGATTAAAGCTGCTTCCAATGATCACTTGAGGGGAGTGTTGGAATTCTCACAAAAATATCAGTTCATCGTGCGCTGCCTTTTCACTTGCGAACTTCCCGTTGCTAGTTTCACACGCCAACGTTTCTTGAGTGAATTTTCTGGGATGAGAGAATGAAACATCGTGAACTTGAATCACCGACGCGAGGATACGAATAAAATCAGATCTTTTTTTTACTCTATATCATCACATCACATTCGTTCTTGAAAATCAAACTGCGCATTTCATGGAAATGAAATCTAGACAGAAAGATATCTCCCTTAATTGACATCCCGCATGATGACTGTGTGGCCGGGGAGGTTGGGTTGAATTTGTCCTCAATGCGTCACGCCATTCCAGCAGAAGTTTCCTACCACTCGACTTTTGCGGCGGCACAATACTTAAAAAAAACAAACATCACAACTCACGTGAACATTGCCTACACATACTCACTAGAGAAAAAGAACAAAGCCGAGGAGATATTTGGTTGGATCGGATCTCGAATACGAGTGAAACGTTGTGAAATGGAGGAACAAAAGATCTTCCGTTCATGTTTACGAATGAACAAGTGAGTGTAATTAAGGAAGCGGCCATGGGTGAGATGTATCTGACTATAACTATGTAACAATAACCTTATTTTTAAATAATACCAAATACGTGCCTGGTTCGGAAATTTAACATTTCCAAATCTGGAAGTGTCTTGCAGTGTCCTTATCCAAATGGTATCGGTAATGTTTACATGCGGGGCCTATTTTAAGTGAAAGTAACCTCGGATTGGGCGTGACTCTCCAGACATTCTGAAAGGCTTTGTGCACAAATTACGTAACGCAGAAAAACGGGATTTTGGACCCCCTCCCCCCCCTATGTAACAATAAGTAACGAGAGACCAGACTCCCCCCCTTTAATTACGTAACGCTCACGAACACCCCCCCCCCCACCCTATTTCTCAGTTGCTATAAAATCATCACAAAAACTGTTATTTTTGTTGTTTTTATGTTTAATTCTAATATACTTGAAATAAGTAAAGATTGCAAACATCATTCAATTAATTTCATTTAAGTAACTTAAAGCTAATATAAAGATTACGATAAACATTGCACTCATTGTACTGTATTCAAACTGTTACAAATACATTAATTGTTATTTTATATATTCTCCGTGCGAGGAGTAACGATTATGATGTTGAAGGAGATGTTCGATTATGATGTTGAAGGAGCCTGAATGTCGATTATGATGTTGAAGGAGCCTGTTGAAGTGGCGGACTTAGTCCGTACTTTAACCTACCCCGCAGTGGGATGTTAGGCAAAAATGTCGTTGGTTCGAGTACCACTGTACACATGCCCTTTTCGCTCAATTTTCCTATAACATCTGCTATGTTTCCGAGCCTGCCGCACACTAGCGGAACTATCAAAAACTTTCTCTTCATATCTTTCAATTCTAGCCAAAAACATTGTTGTTCACTCATGGTGCCTCATGTTACAAATATTAGTTCAACAAGTTTATTCAAATGTCTTTAAATTATTTAAAGTATCAGAAAAAGAGCTTAATCCATATCACTTAAATCAACAGTATTTTATGCAATGCATAATATTTACCTATTGCAATTATTGTAATTGTTATACAAAAATATTATTAATTATATTTTATTATAAGGTACTATTCAGAGTTTTCCTTTTAATCCGGGCAGTGCATGAAAAAGAGCGCGCTATGTGCGACTAAATCATGACGGCAGAAACATAGAACAACAGACACAGTGACAAGTTCATTTGATGTAGGCTGAACGCAATGAGTAGAATCAACATTTCTTGTGTATTTAATCAAACCACACATTGTTTAAGTTAAAAGCAACCATATATTTTAAACAACAATTCTTTTGTTCGAATCCAATATTGTTAGTAAATTAACATTTATTGAATCTTTATTGAGTCAACAAAATTATTTTGTAGAATCAACAATCAACAAAACATTTACCTTAATTTCTTATTCTTTCAATGGTTCTAATGTATAAAAAACATTTTTTTTTTTCAATCCAACCGCTTTGGTCCAAAAAGCTTATTTTTTTATTCCACAATAAATGATTTTTGTTTTCAATAGAAGCCTCCTTTGCAGCGTTTTAAGAAACAAAACAAAATTGTTGTTGGTTCAAAAATTAAATCGATATTGTTTGAATAAATAAATATTATGGGTAAGCCGTGAGTCAACAACAAAATTTGTTGAATCTATACAGAACAATATATTCTCAGCGTGTAGATGTACAATTTATGGAAAATTGTGCCAATTGGTGACGCAAATCGTCATAAGATACCTTTCGTTTAGTAGATCACATTTCAATAGTACACTGAAAATTAATTTTTGTTCATATTACGGTCGAAACTAGGACAAACAAATCTATTCGTTGTTTTCTGCAACGAAACTGATTTTTACTTTCTACGAAGCTTCCTTCGTATAAAAAGCCACACGCGCAGCTGTCAAAAGCACAAAGCATTTTTTGACACAATAAGAACATTCGTTCATTCTACAAAAAAAAAACCAAGAGCTACGAGTTCTTTGTTACCAATAAAAACAAACTTTACCAGCTCAAAATATAATTTAAAAAAAGGGCAACCACGAGGAGTTGTTCTGCTCTTCACTGCAATATGAATGTTTCATATAATTTAGCATATAAAATAGCAAATCAATATCAACGTGCAGCCCCGAGCCCTGAGGAATAGTTCAATGCTGCGGTTACCTCCACAACGAACCAATTACAGTATGTTTGGCGCAATTGGCGGTTTACAAAGACTTTTTAATAGGGTTTCCGCCTTGTTTGATTTTAACGTGACTCGCCAGATGCTTCGTCGTAAGTTTAGTCATTTTTTTAAAGACCTGTCTAATTCGCATCGATAGTGTTATTTTTAGTTTGTTTTATGTCATGATCATTAATGTACCGTTCTTGTTTAGCTTTAAGTAACATCATTGGGATTTAAACATAATCTGTTGATGAATAGAAATAAATTCCGTATTGCGGCTGTAAAAAAAAAGAGATTGTTCTATGTGCATAATCTATGTTTACGAAACGAGTGAAAGCTAATTAACGAAAATAAATTTTCAGTGTACATCTTCATTTATCGATGCTTTAGAATTTGGTCGGAAATCAAAAGATAGACTTAATCCATTTATCTTAAAACTTCAGATTCACCACTTAGCCGTAAATTTATTTCTATTATGGCCGTAAGAAACACATGCCATTGGCCATGAAAGGATCTAAAATTTAAAACTATGGCGATAATTGGTGCAGTGTACCAGTTATGGCAAACGTCATTAATAATACAAAGACAAAGTTTTGGCTCATTTTCGAAAAAAAATCTTCAAAATATATTGCAAGTTTCACGAATTCCTAGACAATTGTGATGATTGTGCTTGCAGTGTATTTTTTTCGCACTCAGCTTTTCCCAAAAATTTGCATTGACAGTTGTGTTTGCATTTAGCGTGCATGTGTATTTACATGACGTATTTATGATTATTGTTTGTTTACATGTGATACCAAACAAATCAACAGTACAGCACACAAAATGGCTTCAAAAAAGGTATTCGAATCAAATTCCGAACATGCGAATAAAAAACGCCGTCAGAAATATCCGGCATCGGAGTTGGGCACAAGCACCATTCTTCCGGAAAAGAATTGAGAAAATGGGGAGTAGCGACAACGCAGAGGAATTTATTCACCAGTGTTGGCTGTTTGCTCACAAATTCTTAAAGCACGTACCCAAAATAACCATTAGCCAACCACTTAGTCTGGTATGTATTGCCTTGATTTCGAAATTGCCAGATCTGATTTTAGCTGTCGTTTCAACATGTCCACCTCATCCCCTTCCCCCATAATACCACTTCTATTGTATCGTTACAGCTTAACGTAATGCAACATCTACGCCAGACCAACAGCAACAATATCGCATCGCCAATATGCTGTTGAATGCCAACATTAAGATTCCTACTTCTCCATTCCTACCCAAATCATCGTAATCCCTAACCTCGACCAAGCCGCGAGTTTTTCGGCTTTCCAAAACTAAGCTAGTAAGTTATTGTCGTTGTTAAAATGAAAAAAAAACTCGGCTCCGTTATGCCTATGGCACTTAAACCTCATTAATAAATAAGTTAAAAAAAGGAAGCATGCTCCTTCCTGTATTTTTATTCCGCTACACATCCTTAAATTCTAGTCTATTTGTTATCGTCCGTCTCCGTCTGCGTTCAAGGGCATTTTCATTCCACTTGGCTTTTTTCGGACTCTTCATACTCCTGAGAAGAAATCCACATCTGCTGGAATGTTCCGATGAATAGATCCGCCTATCCAAGCTCCGAACCGCCGTTCTACAGAACCGTTGGCCGAAATCATTTTCAACCGAGTGTTGGATGGTTCCCGGTGCTGCAGTTCTCGATTCAAACGTTCCGGGAAGCCAGGCAGCAGAGTATTTCCACCGGTAACAATAAACGATCCATACAGGGGATAAGCGCACGTCAGCCAACTGACCTTCTCCCAGCATCGTATGATCAAATAAGCTTTCAGCCAGTTTAAAACGCTCCGGACCGGAATACTGATGATACCCGTTGGGAAATTCAGAGCCGCAACTCACTGCTGGTGACATTGTTGTCCAATTTTGTTTCCAAATCCATGTTCAGTGCTTCATCCAGAAGGATAATTTGTTGTTGTTCACCAGGTTTGAGGATGATTTGACATATCGCACGCTAACTCAAGCAACAGTAAATATAAATTTTGGGGCAATGTTGAGTGTGATAAAAAATCACTGTGACAAAAAAATTCTCACACTACTCTTATAAGGTGCAAAAAGCGCAATAGATTAAAACCTTTCATTGAAAGTGGGGTTTTCCCAGAATTTTTAAACATAGTTCTCAACTAGTATGAACTAAGTCTTTTCTACTTGATGTAGAAGGAGATGTACGCTCATCATCCTGAAGCACCAAGAATAGACAGTAATGTTTGCTAGAATGAAAGATATGAAGAGAAAGTGTTGAAAGTTCTGTCAGAGTACGGTAGGTTGGAAATAGAATAGAAGAATTGAAAATTGAGCGAAAGTGCGTGGGTAAAGTAGTACTCGAACCAAGGACGTTACTATTGCCTAATCTACCTCTGCAGGGTAGGTCAAGGCACGGATGAATCCGCTTTTCTACTTACTACTTGCTACTTTGCTTGGCTCACAGGAAATATAATTGATGCCAAATGGTTATTCACTTTTGATTTTTTTTTTTCAAATTGGTTATTTTGTTACGTAACGATTTTAAAACCCCCCCTCCCCCATATGTCACAATAAGTAACGGTTGCTCAACCCCCCTCCCCCCCCCCCCTTCATGCGTTACGTAATTTGTGCACAAAGCCAAATGGGTTGCTGGATCTGCAGTAGAGCTATCACTTTCTAGCTCTCGGATTAAAGCTGCTTCCAATGATCACTTGAGGGATTGTTGTAAACAGATTTCTTCCACAATACCATTGCCGGACAATGAGTGTTAGATTGCACACACACACCCACATACACACGCACACACACACACATCAACAGTCGGGTTGATATTAGCGTAAAAGCTTTCCAAACGAGACTAGAAACAAATGTATACGAAATTTACGGAAACATCATGCAAGACAGTTCAGTCGTGCAGCTAATCTAGAGGATGCATTTAAGCGGCTGACAGAAATGACAGAACAAGATAAATCAACTAGCCAGAAAAAGCCCATGCACTAATCAACAGTCTAATGTAATTACTTTTAAAGAAATAAATATACATGCTAGGTTATGTGTCCCTTAACTCAGCCTAATACGCAACGATCGATTAGATTTTTTTTATTGTAACTTATAAAGTTTTTCAGCTGGAAGCGATGTTTAACTAGTGATACACTTGCATCGAAACGTTTAATAAGACTAACTGTACTCTAACAACACCGTTGTTGTAATGACGAGTCCACACAACCGAGCAATACTCTAATATAGAACGACACAAGGAGCAGTACAACGATTTGAGGCAAGAGATGTTCGTGAAGTCTTTAGCAATCCGAAAGATGAACCCCAGAACGCAGGAGGCTTTGCCGACAGCGTACGAGATATGCTGCTTGAAAGTGAGTTGGGTGTCCAGAATTACTCCTAAGTCCTTGACTTGACTGACGCGCTCAATTTCGGTGCCCAACAAGACATACTTGAATAAAATAGTCTGTTTCTTGTGGGAAAACGAGATAATCGTGCATTTGGCCGGGTTGACATCCATGCGATTCAAAGTGCACCAGTCGGCAAATGCATTTAGCTGACGTTAAAGAAAGCGACAGTCGTCGAATGAGTGCACTCGAAGATAGAGTTTTAGGTCATCTGCGTATGATAGTCGTGGTCCTTCGAAAGCCAAATTTACGTCGTTGAAGTAGATCAAAAAAATCAACGGTCCCAAGTGACTACCCTGCGGTATACCTGACGTGGCTTTGAACCTATGAGACTGACAATCTCCTATGACTACAGCCAGATGACGGTCAGTGAGGTACGATTGAAACCATTGCAGCAGGCATCCGTTGATCCCAATTGGCAATAGCTATGCGGTGGTTCAATTTATCGAAGGCTGCAGACAAGTCGGTGTAAATGACATCCGTTTGGGCGCGTTTCGCCATACTGTCAGTAACGTAGGAAGTAAGGCACAGCAGGTTAGTAACCATGCTGGTCGGTACTTATATACGGTTTGCAGTGAGCGAGCAACGGTGCCATAATTACAAGCTCAAACAGTTTAGCAACAGCGCCAAGCGAAGTTATGCCGCGATATTGCCAGCGCCCCTTTTGCTACCCTTTTTGTGTACTGGAAACATGTGCGCAAATTTCCAACAGCGAGGAAAAATACCGACAGTCGCAGATAGTCGAAAAATGTTCAGCAGCGGAGGCAACAAACTATCCAAGTGAAGTTTGAGAAAGGACGAAGTAATTCCATCCGGCCCGGGATTGTGAGATAATTTGAGTTTTGAGCAGGCCTTGATTATCATCTCTGCATCGATGTCGACTTGGCCCAAGGTTTGACCGGCAAGGGGAACATAGCTGGCCGCAAGTCTAATGTGGTCATCGCTCAATGTCTCCTCGTTGAAAACGCTAGAAAATTTCTCGGATAATAGCTGGCAAATACTCTGCGGGGTGGAAGCCTTGTTGCCGTGGAGCGACATAAACGACGGAAGGCCTACTTCGTGGCGTTGTTCGTTTACAAATTTCCAGAATTGTTTAGGACGTGACTTGAGCTTTCTCTGTATTCCACGCCGATATTGAAGAAAGCAACGTTTCGTGACTCGTACGATAGATTTTCTTTGGAACGTGTCTGTCTATGACATATGCCATAACGTTGGAAAATGTTTGAGCGGCTGACTCGACATTGACTGTATCCAAAATGTTATCCCAATCGAAAAGCGAGAGTAACTCGGCGATATTACGATGATTGGCACGAACAAAATCGTAGGAAACTGTGGCAGGTGAGATTTCGAAGTCATGTTCCAGCTTTGAGCGTAACGTGACCAGTAAAGGCGGATGATGAAGAGTTAGTTTCAATAGAGGAGAGGGAGCTTCGCATAAGAGTGGAGCGGTGTCTTGGGCGCTCACGAAACAGAGGTCCAAGCTGCGTGTGTTCTGGTTGGTGACATGATTGATTTGGGACAGAGTGGCTGAGCTGTAATTGTCCAGAAGGAACGAAGCATTGGAATGCATGACAGAATGATTGGCATCGGGAAATAGAAACCCACTGTCAGTTAATTTCCATGAAATCACAGGCAGATTAAAGTCGCCTATCACCATAACTTCGTCGGTTGCTTTGGCATTTTCCAAAATTGCGGAAACCGATTGGCAATGTGTTGCAATTAGGTCACGCTCGCGTATGCGGTCGGGTGGAATGTACAGTTCGCAAAGGAATAATGTACGATCGCCCAATTTGATCGACGTCCAAACTTGTTCCAAGCGAATCCAAGAAGGGTTTTCATGAGCCTTTGCTTTAAATTTTGTACTTATAGCCACTAGTACGCCCCCACCTTTTGCTTTAGGGCTATTATCGGCATTCCTGTCACATCGAAATACCTCGTAATCTTTGCCGAATACCTGAGAAGAGAGTGTGCGTGAATCCAGACAGGTCTTCGTGAGGACGATGATGTCGTAGCACTAGTCCGAAGTAGCTTTGCGGAAATCGTCGACATCGCTGTTAATACCACCGACATTCTGGTAGTAAATGACGATCTCGTGTGTGGCAGCCGAAGTACCGATGACATACCTAGAATGCGAGGCAATATCAGGCAAAGGAGAAGCTAAATCGTGAATGTACTTGCCTGCTAAAGCAGGTTGGAAGACCCCCGGTGTGCATCTGGCCTCAGGGCCGAGACGACTATGCTGAACGGTGGCTGGAATTGGCGCGACTGGGGCAGAGGAACCGGGGGCTTCCAAAGTGCTTTCCACGATGCGTCTCGGATGTGATGTGCACTGATTCGTCTCTAAATCGGGTAACTCTTCGTACAAGCTGGAAATTGAAAGATATTCAGGTAGCGAAAAGCTGGAATAACACGCGTACTTGCCTGAGATAACAGGCTGGAAGACCCCCTCTGGAACCCCGAACTCAATACCGGGATGACTCTGGTGGCGGGAACACTGGGAACAGAGCTGACGATCGGTTTTTGAAAGTGGTACAACTGAGACGAGGGCAGAGGGGGCTTCCAAAGAGCCTTGTCGCTTGCATCCCGGTGTTGAAACATGTGACATTAGCTGAGCATCGGGCAAGGTTGATCCGTAGCTGAGACGTTCACAAGAGGAGCTGGTTGATTTTGTGGTACCACCGTCGAGGACTTCACGATGCGGGTCACGTTTATTGCTTTATCATCCTCGAAGGGCCGGAAGAAAACGTTTTACGGCCACGAATCGCAGGATAATGCTTCCTTCTCCGAATTTTTGTCGACACCCACTTTGAATGAGACAAAATTCAACGTGGACAAATCTTTCCCTTTTGGAACAAGTTTTACCACCTTCGGTTTATGGTCGATGGTCAGATGAAGGCATTCACACACCAAGTCGGAATTTTCCTGTTCGGTCGTAGTCGGATGAAAAGCAGACAAATGAATCCAGACGAAATTACGGTTGGTCTGGACCATTTTAATGGTGCTACAGGCCAACTTAGTCCCGCAACTCGATTTGTTTGCTGCAATCGACATCGAACGATCACCATTTTCACTTCTACGTCGCTTCGGAGAATTAACCGACGCATTTATTGGCCACTCATGAAATCTTGAGCCACTAGAGTTGAAACGGAACGGTGTGAGAGGCTTCCAATCAACCTTAGAAGCGAGGGTTGTGACCACCGAGCTAAGCTTTATGATGTCGTTCTGAATTGATTTAATCGATTCAGGTAAACCACTCAGATCCTTCTCACTGCGGCACATGATGTTGCGAAATTGGTAGTTAGTGAACATCGTGGAACAGTCACCGCACATCCAATAAATATTCTTTTCGTGTGATCGAAGCACGCTCAAGGGGAAGTCAACCTGTGTGCAACCTCCCCGCACAATCCTTGAAAAATGATACGATCATTGTCGGAAACAACCTTCTGGCAACCTTTGCATGCCATGGTATTCGCCTATGGGTATACTACACAGCAAGTGTTATACCGCAGAAAGCTTCCTGATTTTTCAACGGACGATGGGCGATGAGAGGGTGCAAGATGGTGTTGTTGTTGAATAAAGCAGCGATCGGTTGAGTTTTTGCAGATAACAACAAAATGCTCCACTGTCTATATGCACAGACCGAATATCACAACGCGGACAAAATAATAATAAATCGGGACGGATCGAAATCACGAATAACGGCAAAACATATATCGACGAAAAATAATAATAAAATCGGACGGTTGTAAAAACAATACTAACTCACACAAACGTAGTGTTGCCAAAAAATCTAACTCATCTTATAAAATCAAAAAGTTTCGAGGGATGTGAATGTAATTTCGGTCTATAAGCATAAAATTGGGTATATTCATGAATGCAAGTTCGTCCCATTCAATCAATTCTTTTATTAAATGCAGTTGTCGTACGGGTTTCTTCCTGATTTTATGATTTAAGGTATTGCCAGCCTTTATTCGCTTTACCCAACAGAAATTTTCACAAAACAAACTAATATGCGTTGAAATACATAAGAGATTTTTACATAAGATTTATTGACCCTTTGCTACTGAAAAGACTAATTCACTCTTCACAGGTTTTGTTCCTTTGGTTTGTGTTTAGATGAGACATTTGGAGAATATATAGCGAAACTCAAACATTTCCATTTTCCATTTTCATCGATTTAAATTAAACACAATGCAAGTATTCGTTTTTTATTGAAATATTGTGATTTATTCGTCATTGCCATCAACATTTAAGAAAAAATCAAGAATTTTATTTTAAAAAGGACATACATTCATAGTACCATTTAACCCAAAATTCTTCTGAATTCACCTGAGTATTTACAAAAGAGACCTCTTATCTTAACCATTCATATGCAATCGTATTTGTATCCCCGTTTCCCCCTTTAAAAAATAATGTAATTTGGAGAAATCGTAATTTTTAGACTAAAATCACGATATCTTTTGAAAGGATGTATGAAATTACGTTTTTCTTCATCAACCTGGGTGTTTAAACGAATTCTAAGAATTTACTGAAAACGCCGTTTTCATAAAACTCAAAATGAAAAAGACTGTTTTTTCAGGGCCACCCTAAATATTTTCCTCGTTAAAGTGTTTGTGTTTTTCACTCATCTCAGGGATTTCGCTCGACAGAATGAATCTGACTGTGGATTCGTGTGGATTTGTGTTTTTAATATGAAATATGCGTCTATGCGGGCAAAAAATTCAGCGGCGATTGTAGTTACGTGGATATGAAACCAAAAAGACACATATAATTATGAATCCAAGTCGCACTGGAACATAAAAAAAAGATTTATTTCACGATCACTACTGTTACATCGATCACTTCTAACTAAGAACTGCCCAAATAATTAATATTAATCCCTATTTATAACCTACGTTATGCTAACTATGCTATTTTATGTGCCTGCCTATTTGGAACAACAGTGACATCGGCTGATCGGGTCTGAAGTTCAGGAATTCTGCTGATGGTGCTTGATTGGTTACCGAGTTGCATCGGTTGCTGGTGTCTGAAGTCCAGGGGTTATGCTGACGGTGCATGTTCGGTTGCCAGGCCATGGTTTCCTGCTGACTGGCTGTTGGTTCTGGTGCGTGTTGTATCATAACTATATACCAGGGGTGAATGGGGCAAAATAGACCATTTCCCAAGCTCGGCACAATCTGAAAATGGCAGCAACACACAAAGATAGGGTTAAATGGGGCAAAATATACAGTTTCCCGGTTCTGAAACTGAAAGGAAACAACACCATTCGATTTCTTAGGCTTTTTCAAGTAAGATAGGCTCGTAGAAACCACAAATTAAAGGGGACATTGGGGAAAATAGGCCACTTTCCGAGCTCAAAACTGAATGAAACTTGCACCATTCCTTCATGTGTACTAAGGAATTGCTCTGCTGTGTTTACGATTCCTCTTTTGAAGATTTTCAATATCTCGTTACGCCAGAGAAAATATTCAACACGTTGGAAATCTTCATTCATGTTCCCAATTTTCAAGAAAGGAGATAAACAAAATGCCGAAAATTATCGAGGGATCACATCGCTCTGTGCCTGCTCAAAAGTCTTCGAAATCATCATCAACGGCTTGTTGTTTGCTAGTTGCATCTCTCCTGAACAACATGGATTTCACCCCAGAAGATCGATTTCAACCAACCTTTCGTTTCCTCGTGTCTCCGGAATATGGAAACTGGATCTCAAGTCGACGTTGTTTACACGGATCTCAAGGCTGCTTTCGACCGGGTTGACCATGCTATACTTTTGGCAAAGTTAGACAAACTTGGTGTGTCAAATAACTTAGTTCGTTGGTTTAAGTCTTATCTAACGGACAGGATACTCTGTGTGAAGATCGGCTCAGCTCCATCGAGCTACTGTACTAATATGTCGAGCATACCTCAAGGCAGCAACTTGGGACCACTGCTGTTCTCAATTTTCATCAACGAGGTTGGACTGATACTTCCACCTAACTGCAGGTCGTTCTATGCAGACGATATGAAAATTTTTGTGGTTGTGCGATGCTTCGCTGATTGTTTACGACTACAGCACTTGATCAGCAGCTTTGAAGAGTGGTGTTCCAGGAATTTCCTCACTCTGAGTGTTAGTAAATGCTTTATTATCACATTCAATCGAAAATTGAACCCAATTGCGTTTGATTACATGATAAACAGTCAACCTCTGCAGAAAGTTGATACTGTTCGTGACCTTGGAGTCACGCATGACTCCGATTTGACATTTAGACAACACTACACGGATATGATTACCAAAGCAAACAGACAGCTCGGTTTCATGTTTAAGATCTCCGACGAGTTTCGTGATGGGGTAAAATGGACCATTTTCCGGGCTCAGTGCAGAATCAAACCAGAATGATTCAGTTTTTGGGCAAATTTTCCATAAGAAATACTATTTTTTGAATTACTTCCCTCGTGGCTATGATAATGCAAATCCGTCTACAGTTCCAGCAGCATCAGAAGACATGCAGACAGTACACATATAATTGTTATTATCATTTTATATTACTACATCCCTTCGCAATTTTTTTATGCTATTTTCAGCTTCGCATTTGTGTCGTCGTAAGTTTTAGCGCATCTAACCCACGTTATGTAATTTAAAAGATTTGAATTGAAAACTTAAATTGATTTTGATCCTTAATTTTCTATTTCACAGATAAAGAGAATTAAGGAGTGTATCGAATATAAGCTATCCACATACATTTGCGTTGTACGCATGTATTTGTGATGGTTTTTTATGCTCTGAACACTGCATGCTGTGCGTTTGACTGTCAGCTTTCTTTTGTTTACTTGTTTGTGCGGTTTAAATTCTGCGTTTTCAAAATGTCGCGTATGAAAAGGAAGTGAAAATTAAGGTTCTGGACACATGGCTAAGTAAGAAGGGTATTACTATGCGAAAGCTGGCGAAGCGGTTTGGAATTCATCATGCCAGTGTTAAAACCATCATTAATAAGTTTGGGGAACACTATTCTTTGGATGAGCTACCAGGAAGAGAAAAGTAACAGAAAAACAGAAAACCCGGTTCTTCCAACCCGAAACTGGAGCAGAAAGTGGTATCTCTAATCATGAAGAACAAATCAATGTCAATACATGATTTGGCCAAAAAAGCAGGAACGAGTGTCGGAATGATCCAGCGTATCAAGAGGCGAAACCACCTGAAGACCTACAAGAAGCAGAGAATCTCGAAACAATGTGCAGAACAGAAGAAGCGAGCAGCAACAAGGGCCCGGAAATTGTATTCGCGTCTTTTGCAGTGTCCGGATGCATGCGTTTTGATGGACGATGAGACCTATGTAAAGGAGGACTCAAAAACCCTTCCAGGTCCACAATACTTTACAGTCGTCGTTGGGGAGGATATGAGCGATGCGGACAGGTCGATTCAAGTGGAGAAATTCGGTCGAAAGGTACTGGTATGGCAAGCAATATGTTCCTGTGGTTTGAAGTCAACCATTTTTTACACTACCGGAACTATAAATGCGGAAATCTATCAATCTGAGTGTCTCCAGAAGAGATTGTTGCCTTTATTTAAGAAGCATAGTACACCTCCACTGTTTTGGTCGGATTCAGCGTCGGCTCACTATGCCAAAACCACTCTCAATTGGCTTGCGGAAAAGGGTATAGATTTCGTTGAGAAAAATATCAATCCATCAAATTGCCCTCAGCTTCGACCCATCGAACGTTACTGGGCATTCGTGAAGAGGGTCTTCAAGAAGACTGGTAAGGCAGCTGGGAACATGCAGGAGTTCAAAAAAATGGGGCTCATGCGTCCAAAAAATGCGATGCAACACTTGTCCGGAACTTGATGAAGAGAATTCGTGAAGGAATAACTTAAATTTCATCCGGTCTTCATTATGTTCAAGTTTAACCTCGTACAATAAAGGATTAATTTTTTGTATGAATAAAATATCGGTTTTCAACATAATTTGAAAGAAAGTTTGTGGATAGCTTATTTTCGATACACTCCTTATTTATAGGCCCAGTAGGAAACAAGAGTTATCGAAGAATTGTAATATTGTTTTGCTCATTTCTGTTTCTGTTTGTGTCTTTCGTTTTTTGGTGGACTTCCGTTTTTGGGCAGTAATCATAATTATATGAAATTTATTTCGGCTTGTTGTTTACTTAAATTTTCTTTGCTATTCTGCTAGGATGCTCGGTGATCAACTTTTTTTTCATTATATCACTTCTTTAATTTTCACCATTTGAATTCAATAATCTAACATCGCAGCAGAAAAGGCAAATAGCTGCATTTTATTTTTAAATATATTTTATTTAGTATCTCTTTCCAACATCGTATCATTTTCATCATATCATCATTGTTCATTATTATAATCATTTTAAAATTGTTTAAAAAATAATATAATAATATTTAAATTTCATCGGCTTCAAGTTTTTAAGGAAATTGATTCCAGATAGTACAGTAGTTCAGTTTCCATAGATATACTGGCAGATAGCCTGCAAATAGATGCACGCTACGACAACTTGCAGACGATGCTGTGATCTCCTTTAGAGGTCCACGTGCGGAAATCTTGCAAAGACCATTGCAAAATTCCCAAAATTATCTGTCAATCTGGGCAAGAAATTTGGGGATAGAGTTTTCACCGCAAAAAACCGAATTGGTAGTGTTTGCTAGAAAGCGGTTCCCAGCCCAACTGCGTCTCAAGCTGTTGGGAAGAGTCATTACCCAATCTGTTTGATTCAAAATGCACCTGGAATACTCACATTGCGTATTTTAAACAGAAATGTCAACCAAGGATCAATTTTCTAAGACCAATTTCCGGAACATGGTGGGGTGCTCACCCGGAAGACCTAATTAAACTCTACAAAGCAGCTATTCTTTCAGTTCTCGAGAATGGCTCTTTTTGCTTCCTCTTGGCAAGAAACAGCCACCTCATTAAATTGGAACGCATTCAATATCGTTGTTTACGTATTGCCTTTGGCTGTATGCATTCAATGCATAATATGAGCATGGAGGTTCTGGCAGGGCTAAAACCCTTACAGAACCGCTTATGGGAGCTCTCATCTAGAATACTGATCAAGTGTGGAATCAGTAACAACCTTGTGATTGAAAACTTCGAAGAAATGCTCGAATTGAGTATCCAGTCTACATTCTTGTGAATCTATATTAACTATATGTCATCCGATATTAGTCTTCCATGCTGTAATTCTCCTAGTGTACGCTTCTCTTATCAAAGTTCCTCGATTGATTATGATATTTCCATGAAACAGGCTATTCAAGGAGTTCTAAATAAACTTTGACCTATTTCAATTCCGCATATTTTTATTGAAAGTACCAACATGTCAATTGCAATAGCAGAATTTTCACTGATGGGTCGCGCATTGATGGATCCACTGATGTATACTATGAATATTTACTCATCTGCCTTCCGGAAACTTCAGGAACCTTGTTCCGTACATGTTACTGAGCTGGCAGCAATCAATATCGCATTGGGGATAGTTTTCGACATGCCCATAGACCATTATTTCATCTTCTCAGATAGTCTCAGTTCTATCGAGGCCCTGCAGTCGATGAAAACAGTGAAGCACTCATCTTACTTTCTTTCAATTATGAGGGAGCAGATTTGTGCGTTGGTCGAAAGATCATTTCAATTCCAGGCAATGAGAAGGCGGACTCTCTAGTAAAGGTGGGCGCACAAGAAGGCGAAATTTTTGAAAGAAGAATTTCACATGATGAATTTTTCCCATTAGTACGTCAGAGTTCTCTTCAAAGTTGGAAAAACGATTGGACAAGTAATTCTCTTGGGCGGTTGTTACATTCCATTATTCCAAATGTTTCGTCGAGATCGTGGTTAAAAGGTCTGGATGTAAGTCACGGTTTCATTCGTGTGATGTCAAGACTTATGTCCAACCACTACTCGCCAGACGCACATGTCTACAGAATTAACCACGTCGATAGCAGTTTATGTAGGTGCGGAACCGGTTATGATGACATTGCTCACGCAGTTTGGCATTACCCGGATAATGATGCCTACAGAGCACGACTATTGGATACCCTAGTGGCCCGAGGTAGACAACCCTTCCGCGAAGTAAGAGATGCTTTGGGAATGCGTGATCTTCCCTGCATGCAAGCGATTTACGAATTCCTTTGTGTATCTGATCTAAGAGTGTAACATCATCGTCTCATTCCTTCCACTCTAGTTAATTCCCTGCCATTGTGTCCCAGTTATATTATCTTTTTGTTTCCGTGCTACTTGTACATGCCCAGCAAGCTGTGGTCACCCCCCTGCTGCTTAGTTCCTGAAAGGGACTACAGGGATCGAGGATTTGGTAGATGTCGCAACCAAAAGCAGCGAATAATGGCTTAAATAAGTTACCTACCTAGCCCTTTCCAAACGATAATGCGACCCATCTACCTCGAGCTAGCCACAAGTAATTGGCATCCCTCTTTTACTAATAATGAAAAGTAAAATTTTTGTACAACAATATTGAATATCGGCTCCGTAAAGTGTTGCACACGCCTGAGCCTAAGAAATAAACAAACTGATAATAAAAAAAATAATCCCACTGATCAATTCCACCCAAAATTACGGTACATAAAACACCCATGAGACAAGCTTGGTGTTTTGGCTAAAACACGCTTCCACAATGCCACTTTACTCTTCTCAGGGACAAGCCATGCAAGAAAACATAGACAACAGGTAAGTGTTCCCACGGATTCCTCGTTCACATCCACACCGCGTCCGACCTTACAATGGATGCGAGGAAAAGCGTGACTGAAATGGGAAATGTAATTTCCACCACGTTGTCAATAGCATTTGTGTTAGTTAATTTAGACAAGAAAAAAACTGAGTTAGTGTAGGTTTTTGATTCTGACAGATGGTTGCTGCATACAGACTCGCTCTATTTTTCTCTCCGGTGGAATTTTGAATGCCAAGGATACCTTATTGCTTGATTTTAGAAGGCATTGCCGTCAAGATGAGTGAGAATCCTGGGGAGCACGCTGCTAGCTAATGCGCATGTCCGCCCTAGTGAGACTGGATTTTGGTGAGATGAGTTGTGAAAGATGTGAGAAACATCAAATCGGATGAATTGTTCTTGGCTTGGAGCACTTCCTTAGCTCAGTAGGTAAAAGCACAACTTCAATGCACTTCCATGCTGTAGGTGGCTGGGTTCAATTCCCTGCTTCGCCAAGGATTTTTTCGGGACGTATCGTATGACTGTGCTTACCATACCTGGCATCGAAAGCTCCTGATTAATAACCATCGAAGTGCATTTAGAACACCAAGTTGAGAGCAGGCTACGAGTTGATTGTGATGAACATGGAATGCCAAGAAAAAAGGAAAAAATGTATAAAACACATGTATTCATGATGCGATTAACATTTAGAAAAAAAAGAGTCAATATATACTCAATTTCATTGTTACTTATAATATCACGTGAAACAGTTATGTTGCGATGATTTTAGTTCCCTTAGGGTTATGGGATGTAATGTCAGCATAGCTCCTTCATTCGGCTTATGTACGGCCTTTATCTAATAAGTTCAGCTAAAATTGATGAAACTATGTTGACATTGTAATGGTCGCTTCCTTTTGAAGCAATTTGGAAATTATTCTTCGATTGACTAGATTCATAATATAAACCATATTAAGAGAAACCACAATGATTTCACTAGAAAACCACAGACCCAACTCAAAGGACATTTTTTTTACTATGTTCCTAACTTTGACACAATCTGGTCATCCCATTGTACAGTTTTGTTTTATTTAAACTTCAATGGATGTGTATGGGTAAGTGGCTATCTAATTTTGAAAAGGTGTTTCTTAACTAAATTATGCGCAAAAAAAGGAATTCAACAAATTGTGTGGTGGGAATTCAAGTGTTTAAACTTCCGAGTGACCGATGCATCAGAAGTGAAAGTCTGCTTAGAGATTTAGAGTAGTTTTTTGTTTGATATTTGAATTTTTCAGCTAGATGAAGGGTACATAGCTGACAATCTAATGTCTAAGGAAAAAAAATCTTCCAAGGACTGAAACCTAATGGATGATACGAAGTTGCATCCAGAGAATGTAGCGCATATAAACGGACATTACATCCGTATTCCTCGATTGTTTTCGTCTTCAATAAGTTAGGTGTTTAACTTCGTAGTTCAGAACAACAAGCATCTTATTAAGCTTATCTAAGCAAGAAAATGACTAGTTGAATACCGACGGGATACCCGGGTACCCACCAAATTCAAATGAATGTGAGTCTGGCAGTTGTTGACCGATTTTAATTCTTTTGGCACCGTTAGATTGAAATATTCATTTGCTTTATGGATTTGTCTATTTGGGTGCATCACGAAAAAAAAACCGCAGAAAAATAAATAGTTTTCCCATCCTCTTCCAACTCTCAGATAAGAAAACATAGCCCATTTGTAAGCTTTGGCATATTTATTTTGTTCAACTTGAATACCATACCCGTGTGCTCGCACTTTACGCTTAACTCCACTCATTATGTGCTGTACCTTATCTGGTTGCAGCTTCTTATGTACGGAAACTCACTTATACTTCATGTCTTCTTCAGATATGACCTCCTTGGAATGCATTCGTAATTCTTGCTTCATAATAGCCCAGTATTTTTCGATGGACATAAATTATGGATTATTCCGGAAACGGAAGTGACTCACGGGTCGGGGGATGTTCCTGGCAACACTGGTGATGGTAAATTGGGTGATGCCACTGTCGATTCCCTCGCGAAAGGAAATGAAGGCTGAGAAGAATGACAGATAGATGAAAACAATACCATAGCATATTGAAGGCAAGTTGGAAGTGATTTATTGAGAAAGGATTTTTATAGTTGTTATTAACATTTAATTAATTCACTAATAGTCATTAGTATATTTATTTGTTTATTTATTGATAGAATTCCAACTGACTTAACATCTTATTGGAATGGGGAAAAGCCAAATGGCGTAAAAACCCCCTATTTCTAAATCGTACACTACATAAATCAACATGAATAGAAGGAATACAAAGCAAGCAAAACTAAATTAATTCTAGTACACACAAAAATTGTCAGTAAACTTAAAATAATCTGTCGTGATGGAATCAGTCGTTTAGTGTCTTTGCCATTAGTGCCAGTACGTAGTAAATGCCACAATTTCTGAACTAGCTTCTCGTCATCCAACTACGCTGAATCCGGTGACGGAAGGTCTCAGCGGAACAGTTGAAGTCAAACAGAGCGTAGAGGTCATTGAAGCACGATGACATGAATTGAATTGGATCGTGTTGGCCGTAGTTTGCTGCACGAGTTCCGAGCTGCAGAAAATTTCTTGTTCGCAGAACTCGTTCAGGAGCGTAGATGAACAGTTCGGCCAAAATTCCTGGAGAGTCGGTTTCACCTAGTAGCACTTTTGCTGCGAAAACTGCTTGCATGACTGTACGCCTATGCTCCAATGTTTCAATACCCAAGAGTGAGCAACGATTCTGGTACGCTGGAAGGTTCACAGGATCATTCCACGGCAGATGACGGAGAGCATAACGAACAAATTTTCTTTGGACTGCTTCAATCCTCGCAATCCAGATTCTTTGATACGGGCACCACACCAAGGCTCCAAATTCCAGAATAGAACGCACGAGAGAGCAGTACAATGCTCTCAGACAGGTGCGATCACGAAACTCGTCGGAGATCTTTAACATGAAACAGAGCTGTCTGTTTGCTTTGATTATCATATCCGTGTAGTGTTGTCTAAATGTCAAACCGGAGTCAAGCGTGCCTCCAAGGTCACGAACAGTATCAAATTTCTGCAGAGGTTGATTGTTTATCATGTAATCAAACGCAATTGGGTGCAATTTTCGATGGAATGTGATAATGAAGCATTTACTAACACTCAGAGTGAGGAAATTCCTGGAACACCACTCTTCAAAGCTGCTGATCAAGTGCTGTAGTCGTGAACAATCAGCGAAACATCGCACAACCACATAAATTTTCACATCGTCTGCATAGAACGACCTGCAGTTAGGTGGAAGTATCAGTCCAACCTCGTTGATGGAAATTGAGAACAGCAGTGGTCCCAAGTTGCTGCCTTGAGGTATGCCCGACATATTAGTAGGTAGCTCGATTGAGCTGACCCGATCTTCACACAGAGTATCCTGTTCGTTAGATAAGATTTAAACCGACGAACTAAGTTATTTGACACACCAAGTTTGTCTTACTTTGCCAAAAGTATAGCACGGTCGACCCGGTCGAAAGCAGCCTTGAGATCCGTGTAAACAACGTCGACTTGAGATCCAGTTTCCATATTCCGGAGACACGAGGAAACGAAAGGTGCAAGGTTGGTTGAAATCGATCTTCTGGGGTGAAATCCATGTTGTTCAGGAGAGATGTAGTGTCTGCAACTAGCGAACAACAAGTCGTTGACGATGATCTCGAAGACTTTTGAGCAGGCACAGAGCGATGTGATACCTCGATAATTTTCGACATTTTGTTTAGCTCCTTTCTTGAAAATCGGGAACATGAACGAAGATTTCCAACGTGTGGGATATTGTCCCTGGCGTAACGAGATATTGAAAATCTTCAAAAGAGGAATCGTAAACACTGCAGAGCAATTCTTTAGTACACATGAAGGAATTTCGTCGGGTCCTGCCACGTTTGAGAGTTTCAGCTTCCGGATTGCGGCTTCAACGAGGTCTGATGTAATCGCAGGTATATTGTATCTCTGAGTGCTTCGCTGACTTGCTCCAATGCTGGCACGGTGTTATTGAATACACTTTTGGAGTGCTCAGAAAGGAGATCACATTTGTCCACTGGTGTGCTGCTGGCGATTCCGTCGCCAAGATGAATTTCAACCGCTAACGTTCCCATTAACGTTCCTTTTTGTGTTCACAAATGACCAGAACAACTTTGGGTTGCACCGAAGGTTAGATTGGATAAGTTTTGAATAATTCTTGTAAAGAAGACGATTGTACATTCGGTAGTGGGGTAATGTCGAGAAAATTTGCTTGGTGAATTGATTTCGAGTTTTGCAGTACTTACGAAGAGCCTTCGATCTCACACGTTGCAGGTACCATAAATGAGCGTTAGACCAAGGAGGTTTACGAGCAGGTCTCCTCAGCGGAACAAAATCTGATGTAGCCCGAGACACTACCTCGTCAAAAAAATCAACCGCTTCATCGATAGTGGAGTACGAGTCAAGGAACTGCCAATCGACTTGATACAAAGATTGGCTCATAGCAGCAAAATCAGTTCTACGGAAATTCAGGCCATGAGGGTCAACGATGTTATCGAAGGTAATAGGTACTGATAGATTAATAGTAATCTCCAGCGCAGGATGATTGGCGTCGAGGTTAATTAAAGGTTCGGAGGCTTCGACAACAGCACATTCCATTACGGCAGTTTCATTTGCCAACACAAGATCAAGCAGTCTCAAGTTACGATTTAACGTTGAATTCATTTGCGTTAAATTATGAAGGCTAAATCCATCGATCAAAGCACAGCAGATGGGTGGCATATGCGAACGAAGAATGTCAATTGTGGAATGACCAATCATGGGAGCATTCCAGACCAACCCAGACTGGTTATAATCGCCAAATAAGGAGTGTATCGAATATTATCTATCCACATACATTTGCGTTGTACGCATGTATTTGTGATGGTTTTTTATGCTCTTAACACTGCATGCTGTGCGTTTGACTGTCAGCTTTCTTTTGTTTACTTGTTTGTGCGATTCCAATTCTGCGTTTTCAAAATGTCGCGTATTGAAAAGGAAGTGAAAATTAAGGTTCTGGACACATGGCTAAGTGAGAAGGGTGTTACTATGCGAAAATTGGCGAAGCGGTTTGAAATTCATCATGCGAGTGTTAAAACCATCATTAATAAGTTTGGGGAACACTATTCTTTGGATGAGCTGCCAGGAAGAGGCAGAAAACGCGATTCCTCCAACCCGAAACTGGAGCAGAAAGTGGTATCTCTAATCATGAAGAACAAATCAATGTCAATACGTTGTTTTGTTGTTTGTTTGTCTTTATTTGAGAGACTTTCAGCCGGTGGCTGGTTCATCTCTAATGTCAATACGTGATTTGGCCAAAAAAGCAGGAACGAGTGTCGGAATGATCCAGCGTATCAAGAGGCGAAACCACCTGAAGACCTACAAGAAGCAGAAAATCTCGAAACAAAGTGCAGAACAGAAGAAGCGAGCAGCAACAAGGGCCCGGAAATTGTATTCGCGTCTTTTGCAGTGTCCGGATGCATGCGTTTTGATGGACGATGAGACCTTTGTAAAGGAGGACTCAAAAACCCTTCCAGGTCCACAATACTTTACTGCCGTCGTTGGGTAGGATATGAGCGATGCGAACAGGTCGATTCAAGTGGAGAAATTCGGTCGAAAGGTACTGGTATGGCAAGCAATATGTTCCTGTGGTTTGAAGTCAACCATTTTTTACACTACCGGAACTATAAATGTGGAAATCTATCGATCTGAGTGTCTCCAGAAGAGATTGTTGCCTTTATATAAGAAGCATAGTACACCTCCACTGTTTTGGCTGGATTTAGCGTCGGCTCACTATGCCAAAACCAATCTCAATTGGCTTGCGGAAAAGGGTATAGATTTCGTTGAGAAAAATATCAATCCACCAAATTGCCCTCAGCTTCGACCCATCGAACGTTACTTGGCAATCGTGAAGAGGGTCTTCAAGAAGACTGGTAAGGCAGCTGGGAACATGCAGGAGTTCAAAAAAATTGGGCTCAAGCGTCCAAAAAATGCGATGCAACACTTGTCCGGAACTTGATGAAGAGCATTCGATCCAAAGTTTGAAAATTCGTGAAGGAATAACTTAAATTTCATCCGGTCTTCATTATGTTCGAGTTTAACCACGTACAATAAAGGATCAATTTTTTGTATGAATAAAATATCGGTTTTCAACATAATTTGAAAGAAAGTTTGTGGATAGCTTATTTTCGATACACTCCTTATGCAAAAAGTTGCCTTCCAACGTTTACTGTCACTGTCAGTTTCCTGTTCTTAAATAAACTATAAAATTTCATAGTGTAAAACCGGAAGAGGTTCCCCGGGTAGCCTGTCAAACACATATAAAGAAGATGGATGGAAGTAAAGTTCATTGAACACTTCGATAAAGAAAATGGGAATCCGTAGAAATAAGAAGGCTAGGAACCTAGGGCCGTATTTTGGATCTCGAAACGAACAACTTTTTGTACGAACGCTTGTGAGAACAAGTTCCCAAGTGGCACACTACGGTCATTATAAGTTATAGTAACTTGATTCTGACTTAAAAAGTCATATTTTGGTTATCTCAACCGCATTCAAAAAATTCCGCATACCAATTTTGGTAACATTTGCTTGATTAGTTCTCACGTGATACGCACGTAATTTTCGTCCACCGCCAAAACCAGTAATAAACACGAGGAATTCACGTAAGAGCTACATGATGTTCACGTAACTCCACATTCTACGTGAAAATCACATAAATGTCACGTGATTTTTCATGTACAATTCACTGGCACGTAATGTTCACCTGATTTTACTGAAGAAGATTTGCTTACGTGTTCAGGTGGAAGTTACGTGAAATTTCACGTGGAAATTTCACGTGTCGATTTTTTTGAGTGTAAAATTTTTGAAAACATGCACCTTTGCATTTATTTGACCAAAGCGGTTGAATTGAAAAACAAATATGGTGTTTATTTTGGAATCATTGAAATAATTCGAAATTAAGTTAATATTTTTTTTGTTGGTTGTTGATTCTATTAAATTGTTGTTGAAGCAGTAATGATTTCTGTTAGATATATTAATTAATTGCCTAAAAAAAAGAAGATCCGGTAAGAAATTTTGTTTCAAAAATATGATTGCATTCAACTAAACTTTATTACACAAGAAATGTTGATTCTAATCACCCAATATTCTTCTGCGTGTAGCCTACATCAAATGCACTTATTAGGGCATCTTCAGCGGCGGTCTATTTTTAGATCCACTTCATACCTGATTTGCAACAGCGAAACTTGAATAGAACTGCTGAAATAGACCAACTTTGCGTTTCCCACACCGGTGTTGTATTTCTTGTTGTAAACCCACCAACACCTGTCATCCTGTCGATCATTCAACATCAGAGTTAAGAAGGGTTTTTACAGAGATCGCAGATTTTTCACTAACATTTTGCCATTGATTGATTTTACCAAATAATGTTTCATGCCAGTAATGAGTCGTTAGCTGACGACAAGGAATACTTGTTCTTTCATTTGGCTGAAGGTGAGTGTGTGAATGCATGTATTTCATAAAAACAATATTTTATAATACTAATTTGTAGTTTGGCAGCGGATAAACAAGAGTCAATATGGAGAGTGTCACATTCTGGATGACGTCCCAACGTCGACTGTGATTTTTCGGTCATCTGAAGCTATTCCAGGACTACTTTAGCGACACAAAAACCTACAACGAGAAGCAGTTTCTGCGTTTCCGCATGCCAAGGGATGTGTTCCTGGAAATTATGCGACAACAAGAGTCAACTTGAGGCTTCTCCAAAATTTACACCGGGAGTAACTAGAGGTAATTATCAGCATCCAAGGCAAGCAACAAACTTATTGTCCACCGCCAGCATCACATGGTTGCTTTTCTGTTCACAGATATACCTCAGAATATACTCAAAAAATTGAGCTATTGTTTAGTAAGAGCTGAATTTTTACTCAATATTATAAAGTAGCGTGCAGTGTTTTGGAACAGTATTTCTTTTGTTCCAATTTGCTGCAAAAGTAGATCAAAAAATAAACCAGTTTTAAAATGATGCAAAATAGATCCAGTATAAAACAAAATTTACAACACCGGTGCAGCGTTGTATTAACGTTTGGTCTGAAAAAATAAATCCCATCCACGATTTGGATCGCCGTTGAAGATGCCCTAATTTTGCCTGTTGATCTATGCCTTTATTCATGCACTGCACAAATCAACAGTAAAATTCTCGTAAGTATTAAAAAAATATAATTAACAATAATTAGATTATAATAATTGCATTAGGTTAATAAAATACCTTACACACTTAGATTTTTTTACAAAAATCTGTAAAGTTAACCGAATTCTCAACAGCTGATTGTTCGGTAATCATTTTTTACGGATTTCGGTGAAATTTTACAGATATCTGTAAAAAATTACCGGATTTTGGTAAAATTTTACCGAAATCCGTAAAACCGGATTACTGAACGTTCAGCAGTTGAGAATTCGGTAAAGTTTTACAGATTTCTGTAAAATAATCTGAGTGTGTACCTTACCAATTAGACTAAGGCTGGCGTGGCCTCTGCTGTACACAGAAGTTGTCTTCATTCTATTCGGTCCATGGCTGTTACTGCGGAGGGTCCGCAGGTCGCCTTTTACTTGATCGATCCACCTTGCTTGATGCGGGCCTCTTCTTCTTATACCTGTCGGTTCGTTTTCGAGAACCATTTTCACAGGGCTGTCGTGCGACATTCTTACGACATGCCGACATGATTTTTGCGATGTGTACGATGGGAGATTCTCCCAGCAACTGATGCAATTCGTGGTTCATTCGCCTTCTCCAGATTCCGCCTTCTATCTGCATCCCACCGTAGATGGTACGCAGCACCTTCCGTTCACAGACTCCAAGGGCGCGTTGGTCCTCCACTAGCAATGTCCATGTTTCGTGGCCGTAGAGAACTACCAGTCTAATTAATGTCTTGTAGATGGTCAACTTTGTGGTTCGGCGAACTTTGTTCGACCTTAGCGTCCTTCGGAGTCCAAAGTAGGCACGATTGCCAGCCATAATGCGCCTTTGTATTTCTCTGCTGGTGTCGTTATCGGCGGTCACCAATGAGCTCAGATACACGAATTCGTCTACTACCTCGATTTCATCACTGTCGACCTAGGAGGCTAACATTGTCTTCTCGTGAGCCTCTTCCCTTCATGTATTTTGTTTTCAACGCATTAATCACAAGCCCAATCCTACCAGCTTCCACCTTAAGTCTGATGTACGTTTCCGCCATCGTCTCAAAGTGCTACGATATCAACGTCGTCGGTGAAGCCAAATAGTTGGACAGACTTCCTGAAGATCGTGCCACTCGTGTCTGTCCCAGCTCATCGAACCACACCCTCCAGTGCAATGTTAAACAACAAACACGACAATCCATCACCTTGCCGTAACCCTTTCCGTGATTCGAAGGGACTCGAGAGCTTCTCTGATACTCGGACGACACACATCACTCGATCCATCGTCGATCATCAAATCGATGAAGAGATGATGTGTGGGCACGTTGTATTCGCGACATTTCTGCAGCACTTGCCGAATCGCGAAAATCTGGTCCGTAGTAGCACGGGCACCCATGAATCCCACTTGATTTTGTCCCATGAACTCCTTTGCAATTGGTGACAGGTGGTGGCATAACATTTGGGAAAGCAACTCGTAGGCAGCGCTTAGTAGCGTGATCGCATGATAATTGCAGCAATCCAGCTTGTCGCCCTTTTTCCAATTCCCAATTCCAATTCCCTTTTCCCTTCATCCAATCCTCCGGCAAACATTCCTCCTCCCAAATCTTGGTAATTACCCAGTGCTCTGGCTAGTGCTTCATCACTGTGTTTCAATAGCTCGCTTGGGAGTTGGTCAACACCAGCAGCTTTGTTGTTTTTCAACCGACCAATTTCCTCCTCAACTTCCTGAAGGGTTGGAGTCGGGGTCCTGTCATCTTCTGCGCGTGTTCCTAGATTTATTACCGAGCCACTTTCGTTCGCTGTAACATTACCGTTCAGGTGCTCGTCGAAGTACTGCTTCCACCTTTCAATCACCTCACACTCTCCTGTGAGAAGGTCATCATCCAGGTCTCTGCACATATCAGCTTGTGGTATGTAGCCTTTGCGCGAGCTGTTCAACTTTTCATAGAATTTGCGTGTGTCATTAGCACGGTACAGTGTTTCCATTTCTTCGCGATCTCGATCTTCCCTCTGGCACTTTTTCCTTCGAAGAATAGAATTTTGTCTGTTCCGTACCTGTCTATACTGTTCCACATTCACCCTCGTACGGTGTTGCAGCATTCTCGACCGTGCTGCATTCTTCTCCTCTACTAACTGCTTGCATTCGCCATCAAACCAGTCATTTTTTCGATTCGGTGCAGAAGTACCTAATGCCACTAATGCAGTGATACCAATGGGGGTTCGAATATTTCTCCAGCCATCCTCAAGAGTAACAGCGCCAAGCTGCGCTTCCGTTGGCAGGGCTGCTTCTAGCTGTTGCGCGTATTCCTGGGCAACTCCGGTCTCCCGGAGTAGCTCAATGTTAGGTCGTGGCGTCCGAATTCGACGCGTGTTGTACACCGTCGAGTGTTTTGAGCGCATACATACTGCAAATAGGTAGTAGTCCGAGTCTATATCCGCACTGCGGTAAGTGCGAACGTTGACGATATCGGAGAAGAATTTCCCGTCGATTAGAACATGGTCGATTTGATTCTCTGTTCGTTGGTCAGGTGATCTCCAAGTGGCTTTGTGGATGTCTTTACGGGGGAAGGAGGCACTTATTATGGTTAATATTATGCATTGCATGAAATACTGTTTCAATCTTTTAACTAGATTTAAGTGATATAAATAGAACTTTGACCTGTTTTTTGCGATACTTTAAGTAATTTAAAGACATTTGAGTAAACTTGTTGAACGAATATGTGAAACAGTTTTAAGAACATCCAGTCAGCTGAATAAATGCAGTACAATGAGTGCAATGTTTATCGTTATCTATATAATAGCTTTAAGTTACTTAAATGAAAATAGCTGACTGGTGTTTGTAATCATTTCTAATTTGAAGTTACCCAAATGAGAATTAAACGTAAAAACAACAACAATAACAGTTTTTGTGATAATTTGATCACAACTAAGAAATGGGGGGGAGGGGCTTAAGCGCTACGTAATTAAAGAGGGGGAGTCTGGTCACGTGTTACTTTTTGTTACATAGGGGGAGAGGGGATCCAAAATTTCGTTTTTTGCGTTACGTAATTTGTGCACAAAGCCTAAATGGAAAATACAAATCTTTCTTATCATTTCTCATTACAGATATTCCACTAAACAGCTCACATTTTCTAGGATTCTTGTTTTCTTTATATCAAAGATACATCACTTGGCGTGTCGGTTCAGTTCAGTCATTTTAGGTCATTTGAAGAGCATGAAGATAATTTGTCCAGCTTGACCATGGTGGCTCGAAAGTCAATGTCTCAAATGCTTCAAAATAAATCGATCAGCAATATGCCAACATCAATTTGCCGATTATCGCTGGAATTGTGACATTTTTGACACATAGACTTTTCTGACGTTTATCGCACGCACACGAAAATAACTCATCATGTGTAAGCATTGTTATTGTTTGCCTCACTTTCGCTGATAAACGTAACGAAATCGTTTTAGTATATCGACGTAACTAATTCAATTTTATTGAAGATGGTCATATATTGTGCTGTTAATAATTGTTTTGTGCACGCTACTAATGGCTACAAGCTTTTCAAAACCTCAACGTTTACAAGGGGAACGAATATACATTTGTATACTCTAGCTCAGTTCAGAGTGGCGAGATGGTCAATGCTCTGCATGCTCCAGGAAGCTCCAGCAAAACAACACAGAGTTTGCAGTCGTCACTTCGTTACCGGAAAACCAGCCAAACTCAAGGAAACGGATCATGTCGATTGGGAACCAAGTCTTAATCTGCCTAGCGGAATGGACGCAGGAAAAGTATTTAATAAACTGAAACCAGAACCAAAAATTGACCATGTTGACCAGTTGGCAGCAATAATCCCTGATTCATTGAACTTTTCAACTGTTCATTAACCGTTCATTAATGACAGTGGAATTGCTGAAGTCAATGATGTGACGGTATCTTCCCAATACGGCCCTTCCAGTTTCACTGATAAATCATGGTATGTTCGCTTTGCAAAACAACTATTTCTCATGCGGTTTTCTAATAACTGATTTCATAACAGGATGTCATTCAACGATGTTTCAGTTGACAAAAATTGTGGAAGCTCCTTCGAAATACTTCGTGCTGATTTTATCACCGATACATCAACTTCTAATCAGAATCAGAGTGTAGTAAAGAGGTACCATTTTATAACTCATTTGACCTAAATAACCATCATATTTTTTTTCTTTTTTATAGTGATTCTTCGACACTTGAATCAACATTCGACAGCACCAACAGCCACATACAGACGAAACGAATCATATGGTTCACCATCAAGTGTTGCATAGTGATGTGTGTGTACAAACAGAAATTTGCGCTGAAAAGGAGATTTGTAAACTGGCCGTAAAATATTCGAAGTTTGAGAAGAAAATGCTGCAGAAAAATCATCAAATAGAAAGTCTTCGAATTTAATTGAATGCAGCTCGAAAAGAATGCCGCCCATGCATTTCGAATCCAGTAATATTTTACTGGACTGAGCAGTGGCGTAATTGTTCGGAAGCTGTTCGAAGCCATCAAACAAGATTTACCAGAATTCACAGATTCAATCAAGGAACAAGTCTTTCTGATGACCCTGCGGAAGCTGCGCCTAAAAAACCGGGATATTTATTTAAATAGCATCAGTTGCATTTCTGAACGCTTTTATGAATGCATCAATTCTATGTACCCTTTTATGCGCAACTTGGTTAAGTTTTCATCCAGAAGTGTATTGAAACGGTATACGCCCCAGGCTTTCCGCAAGAAGTACAAAGATTCTGTAACGGTCATAATCGATTGCTATGAAATTTTCATGGAAAATCCAAATTCAACTGAGGAAATGCTAATGTTTTTTCGTACTATAAAAAGCATAAGACATTTAAGGTTCTTGTGGGTATCAGTGCGTCGGGGAGCATAGTATTTACATCTGAAGGATTTGGAGGTCCTACTTCCGATAAGGAAATTGTGAAGCATTCCGGTTTGCTTGACTTGCTTAAAGTAGGAGATTTCATATTGGCAGACCATGGTTTTTAATAGAATATCTGCTTGCTCCTATGAATGCTACGGTTTCGTACCCAGCATTAAAAAAAATCCACCAGCTGGAGCCCATGGATGCAGTACACTCAAAAGAGCTCTCATCATTGAGAATACACGTGCAAAGGCTTATCGGTGTACTGCGACAAAAATTCTTAATAGTTTCGGAATCATTCCGATTTCTCTACTCCAGCGTTGGAATATTGATTCCGCAGCAATTGACCAAATTATTTTAATTACATCCGCTCTTGTTAATCTATGTCCAAGTGTAGTAGTTCCTGAATATCACTGCCTCTATTTGACACTACAACTACTCTCATATGCATTTACTCTGTAAACTTCTTTGCTAACAGCTCTGGTGCAATTACATTCTTGGAATAGAAAATCGCCTTACTTTTATTATAATTCCAAAAATCTTCATGCTTCTTTATCTCGAAAATTAGCCACTTATTTGGTGACCAAATGCAGAAATAACCCATACTAGCTTTACAAACATTGACTTGCATATTAGCCTGATAGTAATACTTATGATTGGTATTTAAACAGATGTTCCCTTCTCTATTCCTTAAAATGTAGGGATCTTTCAAATTTAGAAGGACTTCCACGAAATCATCGCGATTTTTGGCTTAGAATGGTAATCACGCCGTGGCATTCGCAGTTGAAGATAGCATCAGGTAACGCACCGACACATGGTTCGTCGTTTGAAATAAATAGCCCACATTTTCGTTTGTTCAGGTTTGTATGCATCTTTGCGACTGATGCAAAAAGTACATTGATTGCCGTCTCTTCAAGCTTGGCGCCATATTCAGTGGCAGAGTTTGTGAATTGTAATTTTTCTGGATAGCAAATTTTCAGCAACAATGACTTCGCAGATTTAGAAACATTTGTTTTACAGACGTCTTTCAGCACAGATGCGGTGATACGACCACTTCGAACTATTTTCCACCACTTACAATCATTTTGATCACTAGTGAGAGTTTCTAAAGGGCGAACACGAAATTATTGCGACACATTCAACAGGGCATAACTTTTTTACCATTGGGTAAAAATCAACCAAATTTTGCACACTTGCTCATTGATGTGTATTGTTCACATGCTGTCAATCTCGAAGTCGTGTTTTTCGGTTCAACGAAAATGGAGGTGAACCAACGCGAGTCGAAAGAACAAATTCTTTCCAAACACCTGGAATTTCCTGACCTGTCGCACCGGCGGTTGGGAAAAATGTTGAACATTCACCATTCAACCGTCTCCAGAGTGTTGAAGCGGTTCCAGGTTGACGTTGGACCACGGCAAAGGAGCTGGAAGAAAACCGGGACCGGAGAACAAAAAGACGGAGGGAAAGGTGAAGCGGATGATTAAAGCAAATCCCAACTGGACTACTGGAAAGCTGGACTACATACATACGACGGCTAAAACTCGGAAGCTCTACGAGAAGATGCTGACAAAATATGGCTGCTGTGTGATGGACGACGAAACGTATATAAAAGCCGATTTTAAGCAAATTCCGGGGTTGGAGTTTTTAACGGCAAGAGCAAGTTCTATGTGGACGACAAATTTAAGAAGAAGAAAATGTCAAAGTTCGCCTCCAAATATCTCCACTTCAATAACAATTGATTGATTAAAGCTAGCGGCAAAGTTAATATATCAAAACACGCGCCTTTAAAAGTTCTACAACTCGTCTGAACACAACTTTACGATGAAAATTTAAACAAATAAGTTAGGACAGAAAATCTTTTTTTTATGGTACACCCTAAGTTGAGGAGGGAAAAGTAGCTCTAAATCGGTAAATTTTGAACCTTTAAAAAAATGGTGGTGAAACTTGAAATAAAAACGAAGGTCATTTTTTTTAAATTGATTAAAATTAGGGTGCTCTCTATTTTCATGGAAATACAAAAACTAACTTTTTAATTTGCAGAAATAGACGTTTGCATTCTTGAGCAAAGTTGTAGTGCAAAAAATTTCATGGAATTTTCATTTAAATTTTTTTTTGTAGCTTGAAAATTGACCGATTTAGAGCAACTTTTCCCTCGTCAACTTAGGGTGCACCATAAAAAAAAGTTTTTCTGTCCTTACTTTTTTATTTAAATTTTCATCGTTAAGTTGTATTCAAACGAGTTGTAGAACTTTTAAAGGCGCGTGTTTTGATATATTAATTTTGCCGCTAGCTTCAACCAATCAATTGTTATTGAAGTGTTTCTTCTAAAACCATTCCAGATTCAAATGTAATTTTCTCAAGATACAGAAATAACATATTTTTTGTTTTCACGTATGTTAAACAATATAAATGACGTGTTGAATTTTTTTTGTGTTTGCCCCAATTAAAAAACACATCATTTGAAAAGGGCGTATTATTTTTAGAAAAACTTCAATAACTATTGATTGATTGAATCTAGTGGCAAAGTTTGTATACCAAAGTACGCGTCTTTAAAATCACTAAAACTCGTCCAAACACAACTCAACGGTGGGAATTGAAATAAAAAAGAAACGGCAAAAAAACCATTTTTTTATGGTACACCTTAAGTTGATGAGGGAAAATTGCTCTAAATCAGTCAATTTTTTGGCTACAAAAAAATTATATATGAAAATTCCATGAAATTTTCTGCGCTATAACTTTGCTTAACGATGTAAACGTCTATTTCTGCAAACAAAAAAGTTAGTTTTTGTATTTCCGTGAAAATGAGGACCACCCTAATTTTTATCAACATAAAAAAATTGCCTTAAAGATACAAACCATATTGTACAACATCACTTTGCTGTAAAGTTTCAAGTTTAGGCGCTGGGAGCATGTTTCCTCGTAAATTCGAGATCTGGACCATAGTGCAATGGCTTAATCCAGTATGCTGGGAGGTCAGTCACTGCTTACTGAAATAAAATAAAAGACCGGTCATAATAAAACATTTTTATTACGTTTCCAGGGGAAGGGGGTAGGGTTTCGTAACGTAGTTAATTAGTTTATGACAAATTTCAGAATATTGTCACAGTATTGTTACTTGATTTCCTCTTACCTTCTTCTCAAGCACAGCTGTACGAATTCCTTCCAATGCAAATAATGTTGCTCCGATATGACTGCAGGCCTCCAAAATTCCAATAGCGCAATCATAATGGGCCGCGAGGATGTTCCCGTCCGATTTTATCACGATCCACGACCGGAGTGGTTTTTCGTTAAGTGTAAAGGAGTGATGAACTACTCCTCTAACAACATGTATGTCGTTGACCAGTTTACCGGTAATACCTTTTACCCATCAATTTTTGAAATAAAGTATTGATTCCATTCCTTTACTGCAGTTTTTTGGATTGCCAGTAAATGGATTCGGGTCCAGAACAAGAAACTGATAAATGTGGGTGAACGATACAGATAGCGGAACATCTTTTGGATTCGTTTGGACGGTATACGGATCCAACCCGTAGAATAAACCTATTTTCTGACGATATCGTACTGCTGCTTCCGAAGAATCCTGTATAAGTAGTATTTTTATGAATTTTTGTTATAGAAAAACTAGTAATTATCGTATTTCGGTATAAGAAAAACAAAACTATAACTCACTCACCATATTGAAACGATTTTTGACAGCGATTTATTTATGTTTGCCTCACTTTCAGCTCACCAACACATAAGCGCATCGAGAGGACAATAGGCCGAATAAAGGAGTAAGGCTACCCGACCAGAAGGGAAAAACATAAAAATTACAAAATTATAACAAACCTTGTTACGACTAACTGATTGTAGTATAAGTTTATTAAAGATGCTTTCATCTGGATATTTTTATAACAAACTTATAACAAATTAAGATATGATGCCCCACGAGGCACAATCTGCAGAAAGAAATAAATCAATTCTAACACTAGCTGATATGATTTTGCTTCATAGTAACAAAACTGTTACAACGTTTATTTTGTTTTTGTTATATCCATATCATAGTTTACTATAATTTTGTTAGCCCCAGAGGGTTTTTTGTTACAATTTCTGTTATTTTAACAACATTCGCGATCTAAATTTGAACAACCTCTGTTATAAAAAAAAAACGTAAATGAATAACAAAACTTGAAATAATTTTGTTGTTCGCTTTTGGTCGGGTAACAATTCGTCCCGTTACCCTACATCAACTTCACGTGCCTAGCCGACATTCCAAAAAAAAAAACCGTTACTGGCGTGAGACTGTGGAATTCAAACTTCAATATTCGATTCACCACGAACAGTACGCTTCTCACTTTGCCACCCCCTTTGCCATCCGTGCGGGGAGTTTCGGGCCTCCCATAGGTGAGCTGCACCAACAACGCTTACACCTTCATCCCAAAAGAAACTCTAATCAGAGCGCCAGCATGCACTGAGCTCTTGGATAGGACCTGTCGGATGGTCGGTCGGTCAGTTTCTCTTGAGCCGTTTCAGCAAGCGGTCGATAAATCGGAATATTCTCCCGTCATCCGCAGAACTCGATGATTCGAACCGTGAAGTCACTTGAGAAAATCTTCAGTGCGTTTTACATTTGTTCTGAATAGAAGTGGTGGTGCGTGCTTTGGTCACTTTTTGTGCTGTTCAGACAGATTGTAGGTGGAAATTGAAGTTAAACTATAGAGCGGAAGTTTTGCGCTGAAACACATAATAGAAGGAAAGTTGAATTTCCCTGGTTCTGTGGAGTGTGCATGTGTGAGTGTTTCAATTGGCGATTTAGATTAATATTTTATGAGAGAAAAAGTATTTTCCTAGCACTGTTGCGTCTCAATAGAATACTATAGCTTCAGAATGCAGGACTGCGAATCCCTGTATTGAATTTACTTGTTCAGTAGTTCCGCTTTAAACCATATGCGACAGTGAAAATCTGCTTATCCTTGCCCGTGGACAGGCAAAGTCAAACAAGAAGGAGATTAGAAATTTCCTTGCTCTGGCGAGTGAGAAGATCGTCTCAACACGGTGTAGGAAGAAAGAAACCAGCTCGATATCTCTGTGCCACGTGAGATGTTGGCGAGAACCTAATCAGCTGTCAACTTGGGAAGCATTTTCCAGCATCCCGTTCTGGCACGCAGCAGTGTGTTGTTTTGCTGTTATTTTGGTGTTGGTTGGTTTGGTGAGTGATTTTTCCTGGTGAGATGCTACTGTATTGGTGCTAGTCGTGAATTGATTGTCTAGTGGGGGAAGAAAATCGCCAACTAGAGAGCCGTGCGAAATCACAAACAAATAGGGGAAAACATTGTGTTCTTGTGAGAAAAGAAAAATCGTGATTTGGTCTCGTGTTTTTATTTTATTTACCCGAGGTACGGTGTTTTTCCTTACCTGGCTGTTGACGTAAGAAAAGGTTTACCACGTCGGTAGAAGAAAGAATATTGTGTTATTTATGCCGCAGCGCGGAATGTTTTTATTTTGCAATCATTTACTGCTGGTGCAGGAGCGAAGCTATTACTTACGGTTGAGAGGAGAATTAAATTTTAGTGGCTTTTCATGTCACTGTTAAACTGTGGCTGGTGAAAGAAAGGAAGTGTGAAGGTGTGAAACCTATAGGAGTCGTGTATTACAGGCTGCCTCGGTAAACGTGACTGTTTCATCAGTTGAAATTGAATTGCAAAATCGTTGTTCTGTTGATAGAAATCGAGGTGAGTTAAGAATACACATTTTTCCCCTAGATTTTGAAACTCGAACCACCAACATCAATTTGAAAAGCGGGGCATTTTTGCGTTTAAAGATAGCATTTTCTGGAATTAACAAATTATTTAACATTCAACATGATTCTAATTTAATCTGATTTATGAAAAAAAAACTACTTTATTGATGGTAATGTTTAGGTTGAACAAATTTTGGTGATTATTTTTCAATTTTGAGCATGAGCTTGATTGACTGCCCACGGATGCTATTCCGTTAATGCCAGATCAGCTGTACACTGAAAATTCCTTTTCTTTTATATTATGGGATCGAAGGTATAACTAACAAATCTATTCGTTGTTTTCTGCAACGAAACGGATTTGTGCGTTTTAAGAAGCTACCTTAGTATTTATTGCCCCGAGTGCAAATGTCAAAAGCACTAAGCATTAGTTGACACTGAAAGAACATTCGTTCATTCTACAAAAACAATACAAAGAGCCATAGGCGTAGCCGGGATTTCAAATAGGGGAGGGCAAGCTAGTTACCATGCTAAAATCTAGCGGGTACTGTCATGTGTCGAAATATTCGCTTTACAATGGTGTTTGATTTTTGTATAGGATAACCACCGAGTTTGTTAACAGTTTGTACTGAAAATGTACTCTTCCTCCACGACCCTCTCACCCACACTGAAAATTAAATTTTTCTTTTATTAAGAAATCAAAGGTAGGACTAACACATCTATTTGATGATTTCTTCAACGAAATTTAATTGTTCTTTTCAAAAAATTACCTTCGTATGCCAAACGCGTAACTGTCAAAAGCACGAAGCTTTTGTTGACACAGAAAGAACATTCGTTCGTTGCACGAAAACAACACAAAGTGCTACGAGTATGTTTTGACCAATAAAAATTATATATCGACTCAAAAATTATATCGACTCAGTATATCATTGAAAAAAAAGCGCATACAGCGAGAAGTTGTTCAGCATATTTAGTAATGTTTCTGACATGAGATTCGGACTTTTATGGCAAGATCTTACTAGGTCATGGTGACCCGTTACAAGTTACTTGATTACTTAGTATGAACTTATAACTCTCAATAGCGATTTAATTTTTATTTTGAGATAAATCAATTATTCCAGCCCACCCAAGCCGTAATACCAAACTGTATGAGTACGATTGAAGGGAAGCAGCAATTGATTGATCTTCACAAAATTCTGTTCGTGCATTGATAAAAAAGATTTAATGATAGCATATGATAACCATTAAGAATGTTTCATACAATTTACGAGATATTTGTTCTATGTACAAAATCCATGTTTAAGAAACGAGTGAAAGCTTACGTACGGAAATAAATGTTCAGTGCATATATTAACAAAGCAACACCGCAAAAGCATAGTGTTTTACTTTCCGTGCTCACAACTTTTCAATAGAACAATCTTTTTATGGTTGTTCAAAAAATAAGTTCATTTGTTTCTTTCAATTACATGCTAGAAATGACTATACTTACTCTTAAAAATTTTGAATGTCCATTTATGGTGGTACTAGATAATAATGAATCAAAGAACTGTTTTGAACTTCCAATAATTAAAAAACAATGCACACAATGTGTTCTAACCTCATCAGCCAAGTAACTTTTTCTGAAATCAAATTTTGAATGAGAAGTAATCAATATCGAAATTGATAGCAGTTTTCTTTTTGGTTCATGCGAGTGTTCTCGACTTTTTGTGGTATGTATTTGATTGATGAACTTCTTGTCAATGAAATTCGCATAGATTGTTCTTAACAAGCTCCTATTTTCTTGATACAGTTGTAAAAATTATACGAAAAAAGAGGTTGCTACGAGCATCGGCTGTAAACGGTTGTGTCGATGCTTTATCAAGCCTTATTTTGCTATCAGGCATGGCACGTTTCGTATTATTTCAGTTATGCGAGTGATCGAGTGAGTAAACAAAAAAAAAAACAAGAAAAATGTGTCCTGGTGAGATGTGGTGGATTGCGGGAGGGTGGACCAGTTAATTGTGATCCATAATATTGGTTTGCCATGCTCGCCGAGCAAGTAAATCACTATTCCCTTTTGTGAGTGGCTCCAACAGTATATACTGTTGATATAAAAACGTTCAAATAAGAAATTGCCGCGTAAAATCCGCTTATCGTTTACTAAAAACAACCCAATCATGTTATTCAACATTCTAATGATTTCTCATGAACGTACAGTAGCGGTCGTTCCATTAGAGCGAGCATCACGTCAACACATTCCTATCCTTTCCTCATTTGACCTGCATTCGGGCGAGGCAGGTGCCAATTATTGCCTTAGTTTGAGATCACCAGTTTTAATATATTGAGGATTTATGCTAGTCCCACGCATCATATGTTGGTTCTCTGTGTAATAACAGTAGCAACGAAGTAGCAACCACGGGCGGACAATCAAGCTTATTATCTTGCACATGCTCATACAAACGGATTAAATCTTTGAATAGGATAGGAGAACTGCAACTTTTCGCTCTGATGAGCATGCTGTCTTGCATACTCACACGCTTATTGGCTGACTGATTCCAAAATCGGAAACCAGTCGTCTCGTCTCGCCCGGAAAATATCGTAGCATATAATCTATTAAAATCTCTTGGATACTACAATACTTTAAACTACTTAATCAAACTATAAAGTTATTATATATTCTTAATAACATGAAACTATACTATCGTTAAAGCATTGACCAGCGATGTAACATTGACCGGTTTGGCTCATGAATAGTTTAAATAAACATTTTCGATTTATACACTTTTCAACTACTTAAGTTTCTTTATCAAGTATTGTTTTGCTTCCGAAAGCTATAACATTGATTTAAATATTAAGTTTGTTGATTGCCAAGAACTGAAAATTGATTTGAACTTAGCTTTTTCAAGTTTCAGCTAGCGGGGAATAAAGCAGTCAATGCTCGTCAAATAGTTACCATTAAAGGTGTAAAATATCTCTATTTTTTGGATACGTTAGGTTAGCTAGGCTGTATTCTTGAAGCGAAAAGAGTGTCATAAAATTTTTAGTCGTTACTATTTGAAAAAAAATCTCATAGATGTACAATTTTTGCACATTTTTACTACTTCTTGTTACAAAATCAAGACAACTTCACGCTATTTCATTGAGGCAAAGGAACAATCTCACAAACATTAAAAATACATAATAAAAATTCAAACAAACATTAAAATTCTAGAACTGAAATCAAAAGTTAGGGGGGAGGGGGGAACGGCCCCACTCTGCCCCCCCTTGGCTACGCCTATGCAAAGAGCTACGAGTAATTTGTTACCAATAAAAAAGAAACGTCTGGCAGATCTGCTTTATCTGCTCAAAATGTAATTGAAAAAAAGCGCACCACGACGAGGGTTCGGGGTATATATTCTTAATGTTTCTGACATGGGTTTCGATCCTATATTTTTAGGAAGAGCCATTATTGAGTCCATGGTTGATTTCACTAAGCCATGTTGACTCGTGCGAAGTTACTTGATTATTGTGCATTAGGTTCTCACTCTCGACAGCGCTTTCATTTTTATTTTGGGAAAAATTAATTATTTCCGCCATCCCAGCAGGAACACCAACACTTATGAGTACGCTCGAAGAGAAGCAGCGATTGGCTGGTCTTCACGAAATTTATTTTGTGCATTGTACAAAAATTGTGTAATGATGGCTTTTTGTTAGATGACAAGCCATATGAATGTTTCATACAATTTACGAGACATTTGTTCTATGTACAAAATTTGTGTTTACGAAACGAGTGAAAGCTAATCTACGAAAATAAATTTTCAGTGTATTTACAAAAAAAAACCCACAGATGGAGTTTGAGACTAACGTACATCCTCAATTTGTAAAATCTGATTATCCAGTATGAAGCAATACCGGCGCCGGCCGTGTCCGAATGCTGGTCAAGTACGGAATGGGATGGATTGTGTTGTTGTAATACTCGCTTTGAAGGAAGCCATGAAATCCTTTGCACTTCCACAAGAAGTCAGTGGGATGTTGGATAGCTGGGAAAAGGTTAGCAGCAGGGTTCGTTCGGACCGCTCCAATAAGCAACAGAACATCTAACGCCACACAGTGATCGAAAAAGCTTTTTTTCACGGCGCAGTTAATTACTCTTAAGGGTTACGTTTCCCAATCATGGTGTCTTCTACAAACTTGTATTTCCATCTTCTTATGATAATTTTGTAGTTGAAAACTTTACCGCTAGGGCGGCGCTGTTGCTAGGTTTTGAACAAAATACAATAGAAGGGTGATGTCAAAGGCAAGTTTGTAGGAAATATAATTTCAAGCAACTTTGTACACGACATCATTTTTCTTCATTCGACCATGATAGAGCTATTTTTCAGTTTTAAATCAGGGTGTCTCTAATAAATTTTTTTTTGATTCTCATTTGTGGAAAAAAGTGATCTCTGAACAAAACATAGAAAACGTAATAGGGCATATTTTTGTTCCACAAAGTTTTTTAATACAACTTATCATTCAAAAATTACGAGAAATTTTAACTAAAAACATGTTTTTCTTCTTTTCGGCCTTATGATTGTTTAGGCGAGATTTGGCCAGAAATTCGTCAAATTCTTGTTTTAATGGATATCAAGGACCAAATTGCTATATAAATGAGCCCGGGTACTCCTGGGGCACACGAGCGAGGGGTACTTAAAATCGGACATGTTTTTCGTTTAAAATAACCCCTAACTTTCGAACAGTAAAATATATGCAAACACTTAGTTCAGCAAAAACTTGCATCATATTTTTCTCAACATTTCATCTGAACAAAAAAAAAAGAGAAAAATATGATGCATGTTTTTGCTGAGCTAAGTGTTTGCATATATTTTATACTTCGAAAGTTAGGGGTAATTTTAACGAAAAACATGTCCAATTTATGATGGTTCGAAGCTCCTTCCCCGTCTGAAAGGTGGTGGACTCATATACAAATGAAACACAAATTTCTGCAAAACTCGAGAACTAATCAAGCAAATGGAACCAAATTTGGCAGGTGTAGGTTTTTAGGATTTTTTTTTTCTAAGATGGTTTGAAATCCTTACCTTCTGGGGGGACATAAAAAGCAAACCTTTGTTTTTTTGACAAAAATTACACACATTAGCAAATGAAAACATTTTAACCAGATTCATTCGAAAAAAACCATGAACGCGCCAGTTCTATTAAATTTTCATTCATTTAGTTGCATGCGTAGCAAGGTTCACAACGGGTTCAAGTAGTATTTATATATAAATGAATTTTTGCCTGTCTGTCTGTCTGAATCTTATACAACTGAAAACTACTGAACCGATGGATGTGAAATTTTGTATGAAGGAGTATTTGGGGTGGGGAAAAGTTCTTATGATAGTTAGAGACCCTTTGCATCTCTAGAAGGGAAGGTTCTCATACAAATGAAAATGAATATTCTGCCTAACTCAAGAACTAATAAAGCAAGGGAAACCAAATTCGGCCAAATTGTTATTTTGAGTCTTCTTCGCCCTCTGAAAGCGAGGGGGGCTCCCATACAAATGAAACACAAATTTCTGCAAAACTCAAGAACTAATCAAGCATATAGAACTAAATTTGGCGGGGGGAGGTTTTTGAAGTAGAGAAATGTTTACACCGTGTCCAATATATTCTCACACAAAATAAAACTCTATTTATTTCAAATCGATAATCCAGATTTTATTGATAACTTTACCCATTATATTGCAATAAATTACTGATCAACTACAGCATATGTTTTGGAATAACACCGCCTTTATGACCAGCTCCAGACGTTTTTCGAAATCGTCACAGACCGTTTGATTACGGTTGTCAATTGGTTCATATTAGACGTCCTGTGGTCATTTACCTTCGTCAGCATGTATGGCCATACGAAATGATCCAAGGGATTCAGATCTGGTGAAGGCCATTCATTCTTGTCCAAAAAGTCGGTCAAATTTGCTCGGCACCAGCCCTGAACGAGATTTTCAGTATGCGATGGCGCTCCGTCCTGCTGAAACATATAGTGATCATCTCCATACACCTCTTGTACATATGGCATGACAGCTTTCTCCAACTTCCGTTTTATTATATACGGCAGTCACTTTAACGCCTTTATCGCCTTTTTCGATGAAAACCAATGGTAATTTGCCTCGCTTGCAAATTCCTCCCCAAACCATCACTGACGCAGCACTTTGGAGCCATGGAATATTCCTACCACTCTCTGGAACAGTTCTCGAAGAAAGAGCCCACAATCTGTCGTTCTGGACATTGAGGGACTGTTGCAAGACGAATAACTTTTCGTCGGAAAAGATAAATTCGTCCCCACCGTGCCGCGACAAAAGCAGATTTGCTCTTTCGAGTCGTTTCTGCTTGGAATGTTCCGAAACTCCGTGAACCTTACGTTTCTTGGAAGTTTGGAATCCGAGATCATTTTGCAGTATATTGTGCATTGACGATCTCGAAACATTCAGATCTGCGGCTATTTAATGAACAGCGCGCTGTGATTTTCGTATAATCCGTTCCCTGACCACTTTAACAACTCGTGCAGTCCGCCAATGAGCAGGTGTCACGGTACCTTCGGATGGTTCGGTACACAAAATCTCGCTTTACTCCGAGGTTTTTCAAATTTCTGAAAATAGCGCTCGGGCGCTCACCTTTCAAAAACTTTTTTATCACCACAGCACGAAACTCCTTCATCGCTGGAAAAAGATTAACACCGAATGAAAACAATCGGACATAACCTAAAAGCGTTTCTATAAACATAGTGCAAAACTACAACAACACATACGTGAAGCATGTTGAGTAGTTGCACGACACCAATACAAGGAAAAAGTGTATGAGAATATATTGAACACGGTGTATATGGTGGTTTGAGACCCCTCCGCCCTCTGGAAAAGAAGGAGAGGCTCTCATACAAATTTGGTATGTTGAGGATTTTGGAGGCATGAGATGTTTCTATGGCAATTCAAGACCCCTCCCCCCCTGAAGGGGATATAGGGGAGGGGGAGGGTTCCCATACAAATAAAACACACATTTCTGCGAAACTAGAGAACTTATTAAGTAAATTGAACCAAATACCAGTGTGGAGATTTTCGAAGGCAAAAAGTTTTTCTATTGGGGTTTGATACCCCTCCGCTATGTGAAAAAGGGGGTCCCATACAAATGAAACACTAATTTCTCCAAAACTCATGAATAGCCCTAACATATGGAACCAAATTTCGCAAGTGGAGGCTTTTGAAGGAGGGAAATATTTATATGGCGGTTTGAGAACCCCTTGAGCAAATGAGATGAAATTTGGCATATTGGATTTTTTGAAAGCAGGATTTCTATACATCTAAAAATGAATTTCTCCCTGTCTGACCCTTATGGACTTGGAAAATTCTGAACCGATCAGCGTGAAAATTTTAATGCAGGGGTTTTTGGAGCTTGAGAAGATTTTTATGGTTGTTTAAGACCCCTCCTCTCTCAGGATGAGGACTCTCATACAAATGAGACACAAATTTCTGCATAACTTGAGAACTAATCAAGCAAATCGAACCAAATTTGGCAAGTGGGGTTTTTTTTAAGGCAAGATTGTTTCTTTGGTGGTTCAAGACCCCGCCCCTTCTGAAAGGAGGGAGGGGGGCTTTCATGAAAATGAAACACAAATTTCTGCACAACTCGAGAATTAATCAAGAAAATGGAACTACATTTGGCATGTGGGGGGTTTTGAAGGCAATGATGGTTTGGTATGATGGTTTGAGAAACCTCCCCCTCTGGAAGGGGGGCTTCCATTCAAATGGAACACAAATTTTTACCAAACATTAGAATTATCCAGGTGTATTTCTCGGGTGAGAAGCATGTTCTGAGAGAAGTTTGAACCCCTGCTTAGTCAATAAAAAAATCATTCTGAAAAACGACCATAAACTTGCCAGTCCTATTTAATTTTCATTCATTTAGTTAAAAGCGTAGCAGCGCTCTCACCGTGTTCAGCTAATATGATATAAACAAGAATATTTAAGTAAGTCAAACGAAAAAAGTATTTACATGAATATCAGTTGAAATTGCCATCCTCGAGTTATGAATTTTTGAAGTAATTGTTGTTCTGAAAACTTCAATTGGCAACCCCAAAATTTGATACGATTCACAATAATATACAATGATGAGAAGGAAATAATACGATGTTATAATGAAACACTAACTAATATACATTTTTGAAAAATAAAGCAGGCGTATTCCGGTATCGCCAAGAGTTGTAATCCACATCTGTCTGTACAGGTGGATCCCTTTAGAAACTGTCAAATTTTACGAGTGAAAAAGCATAGCCTTTTGAAACTAAAAAAAAAGCTTTGTGTCATCATAACTGTACTTAACCTTAAAAAGAAAAATTAAAAAAGTTGAGTTTTACACTTTGATTGTTGTTGTTTGTATTCTGCCAATGCTCGGAGTAACGATCTATGATGAAATTTGTCAGAAGCAGATAATTCCGATCTACATGAGAGACTTTGGTAAATGACTGGGCTAATAAATGACTGGACAATGCGTACCGTTGATACTTCGCGTACCTGCACGTATAAAATAGATCCTACAGCGATCCTTAGCCTCTTGTCCAGTAACTCCTATTCCAACCTCTCCGTGGTGCTGACTGGGGTATGAGTAACCATAGGAAAGATCGGGTAACCAACCCCGGTGGGACCTTGGTCATATGCTGACAGGAAAGGGGAAGCTGTCCTCTTCAAAGGATGCAGTCTATCTGAGCGTCTGTTCTCCATGTTAGGGCTGCTCAAAACAGCGTCTGTTCTCCATGTTATGAGCGGCCGATCATCGTCCTTGTGCCAGCGTGGGACTCTAAACAGTACTGTGCACGATGGTCCTCCGGCGAGACAGGGGGTTGGGGAAGGCCCAACAAGCTGCCCTTAAAAATAATCAATGTTACAAAGCAGGAGGTTTGCTGGACAGGACAGAAGGTATGGAAAAGCGGGCATCGCGTGGCTACATTCTATCAGAGCTGTGGCACCACAAACGAGCTGGGCACATGCTGGGAAAAATGTGTCAACGCGTGATTGGATGGTTTCCGATCAACGCTAGAATGTGCAAGCTGAGGATCAAGGGTCGATTCTTCAACTACAGCATCATCAACGTCCACTGTCCACACGGACGGGACACCCGATGACGAAAAAGAAGCGTTCTACGCGCAGCTAGAGCAAGTGATGGCTGCCCACAGTGGGAAGTAAAAGTCGTCATTGGTGACATGAACGCTCAGGTAGGACGGGAGGCAATGTACAGACCGGTAATAGGGCCTAACAGCCTGCATACCGTATCGTACGATACTGGCCAACGATGCGTGAACTTTGCGGCCTCCCGTGGTTTAGTAGTTTGAAGTACCTTCTTCTCCCGTAAAGACATCCACAAAGCCGCTTGGAGATCACCTGACCAACGAACAGAGAATCAAATCGACCATCGACGGGAAATTCTTCTCCGATATCATCAACGTTCGAACTTACCGCAGTGCGAATATAGACTCGGAATACTACCTAGTTGCAGTATGTATGCGCTCGAAACTCTCGACGGTGTACAACACGCGTCGAATTCGGACGCCACGACCTAACATTGAGCTACTCCGGGAGACCGGAGTTGCCCAGGAATACGCGCAACAGCTAGAAGCAGCCCTGCCAACGGAAGCGCAGCTTGGCGCTGCTACTCTTGAGGATAGCTGGAGAAATATTCGAACCCCCATTGGTATCACTGCATTAGTGGCATTAGGTACTTCTGCACCGAATTGAAAAAATGACTGATTGGATGGCGAATGCAAGCAGTTAGTAGAGGAGAAGAATGCAGCACGGGCGAGAATACTGCAACACGGTACGAGGGCGAATGTGGAACAGTATAGACAGGCACGGAACTGACAAAATTCTATTCTTCGAAGGAAAAAGCGCCAGAGGGAAGATCGAGACCACGAAGCAATGGTTGCACTGTACCGTGCTAACGACACACGCAAATTCTAAGAGAAGTTGAACTACTCGCGCAAAGGCTACGTACCACAAGCTGATATGTGCAGAGACCTGGAAAGCAACCTTCTCACAGGAGAGTGTGAAGTGATTGAAAGGTAAAAGCAGTACTTTGACGAGCACCTGAACGGTAATGTTACAGCGAACCAAAGTGGCTCGGTAATTAATCTAGGAACACGCGCAGAAGATGACAGGACCCTGACTCCAACCCTTCAGGAAGTTGAGGAGGAAATTGGTCGGTTGAAAAACAACAAAGCTGCTGATGTTGACCAACTCCCAAGCGAGCTATTGAAATACAGTGGTAAAGCACTGGCCAGAGCGCTGCACTGGGTAATTACCAAGATTTGGGAGGAGGAATGTTTACCGGAGGATTGGATGAAGGGAATAGTGTGTCCCATCTACAAAAAGGGCGATTGCTGCAATTATCGTGCGATCACGCTACTGAGCACTGCCTACAAGTTGCTTTCCCTAATGTAATGCCGCCGCCTGTCACCAATTGCAAAAGGAGTTCGTGGGGTAATACCAAGCGGGATTAATTGGTTTACGCGATTCGGAAATGTCACGAATACAACGTGCCCACACATCATCTGTTCATGGATTTCAAATCAGCGTATGATACAATCGATCGAGACTAGCTATGGCAAATCATGCACGTATATGGATTTCCGGAAAAACTGACGCGGTTGATCAAAGCAATGATGGATCGAGTGATGTGTGTCGTCCGAGTATCAGGGACGCTCACGAGTCCCTTCAAATCACGGAGAGAGTTACGGCAAGGTGATGCATTGTCGTGTTTGTTGTTTAACATTGCACTGGAGGGTGTGATTCGAAGAGCTGGGATAGACACGAGTGGCACGATCTTCAGGAAGTATGTCCAACTATTTGGCTTCGACGACGACGTTGATCGTAGCACGTAACTTTGAGACGATGGCGAAAACGTACATCAGACTTAAGGCTGAAGCTGGTAGGATTGGGCTTGTGATTAATGCGTTGAAAACAAAATACATGAAGGGAAGAGGCTCACGAGAAGACAATGTTAGCCTCCTAGCACGAGTTCAGATCGACGGTGATGAAATCGAGGTAGTAGACGAATTCGTGTATCTGGGCATTGGTGACCGCCGATAACGAAACCAGCAGAGAAATACAAAGGCGCATTATGGCTGGCAATCGTGCCTACTTTGGACTCCGAAGGACGCTACGATCGAAAAAAGTTTGCCATACCACAAAGTTGACCATCTACAAGACATTAGTTAGACCGGAAGTTCTCTACGGCCACGAAACATAGACATTGCTAGTGGAGGACCAGCGCGCCCTTGGAGTCTTTGAACGGAAGGTGCTGCGTACCATCTACGGTGGGATGCAGATGAATGACGGAACCTGGAGAAGGCGAATGAACCACGAATTGCATCAGTTGCTGGGAGAACCTCCCATCGTACAAATCGCTAAAATCCGGCGACTACGATGGGGTGGGCATGTCGTTAGAATGTCGGACGACAGCCTTGTGAAAATGGTTCTCGAAAACAAACCGACAGGTACAAAAAGAAGAAGCGCGCAACGACCAAGGTGGATCGATCAAGTAGAAGGCGACCTGCGGACCCTCTGCAGACAGCGAGGCTGGCGAGTAACAGCCATGGACCGATTAGGGAACGTTGATTAATTATGTGATGCAAAAAATGACTATGATAATAAAGTAAACAATGATTACAAATGATATTCAATGAGTGTTTTTGTTATCCATTTTGTTTTTTTTATTGGTTATTCAGACTCACTGATAACAAAATCAGTCATCAAACAATGATTTCCTGATATTAGAATTTGTTATCCATTTGGTATAATCCTTTGCTCGAGTATTTGAACTGGAGCAAAGAGATAGAAATTTGAGGAATGATCATTCGAGGTATAGTTGTTTGGTTTTAATAACTCGGGGTAATTGGTCGTTCAGGGTAGTGGTGTTCAGGGTAACGACTTGAAATTTACGTAAATTAATGTGTGACTTACCGTAACGTAAGAGTAAAAACGAAACAAACAACAGAACTGCTGAATAGAGTTCACTTTTTGAATAGAATTTTCATAAGAAATTAGTCCTTATGAAAGTTAACCGATACGAACCGTTGAATTTAGGTCAAATCGTAAAATTCGACAATCCTAGAAATTGTGTTTTGTATCAAACGTCTAAAACGAATGTCCGATTATCCGAAAACAAGTGTGACTCTCGGTCAAACAATGGCATTATATTTTATCGTTTAACATAGAGCAACGATGTAACCTTCTAGCTGTCGCTGTCGGTCGGCTAGTTTCATTTTAATGATATTTCCCGCTGGGCATAGACTCACATCATACAATATTTGCACTTACTTTCCCACTTTCCGCATATTTCCCATTGTTGGTTATCCATTTAGCAAGCATGATGCAATGAGAAAAAGTAAAATCTGATAAACCACCAAAACCGAACACCAACCATTGAAATAACGAGAAATGGAGACGGCAAAGTAATAGCGGTTCGCCCATTTTTCCTACCAATCACCAGCGTTAAAATAGGAAAAAAAAGGCCGTAGGCAATTTTCATGACCCTACCCTCCGAAGTTCTTGCCTTGCTCTTGATTTTGATTATTTTCATAAAAGTCACATTCCTCCCATTCGCACAACTTTGGCAGTCGGTGGCAGTCAAGTTCAGACCAAACACCATCCAGTCGTGTAAGGGGAGTTCCAACGCTGGCCAAAATCTCGATCGGATTTGCATATATCGATCAGATTAAATGTATACTAATAAGCTTCATGAGGCCATAAATATTTTCTTCTTTACCAAACAGCCGCACAGTTGTTTATGGAACAGCGAGGAAAGCAAAACTTATTGTGTGATTTGGCGAGCTCTTGGTTTGGCGCTTGAATATGCCAGACAGACGCACTGGATGGAAATGTGGGTTGTATTTTTCATGACTATCGGAGTTTTCGTCTCAGAATCAAATGTAAAAATGAAGCACTCTTTGTCTCGATGATTCAGTACTGTTCGGTAACCCTTCATACGCCAGTTCAGAAGCAGGTCTTTTAACTAACATGTTGTAAGGAAATTACAGGGTGCGGCAGAAAATAATGCGAATTTTTTTTCTTTTTCTTTCAAATCCCATTTTCAACTAACTCAAGCAATAATATCAACATTTTTGAGCGCAGTTATCTTTATTAAGTCCTTTCAAACAAATTTATTCAATGTGTCCTTCATGTTTATTAATAACATCCTCGACCCGACGCCGGAAGCCAGAGCATGCCTTTCGGACGTAGTCCGCCGACATTGACTGCCATGTGCGTGTTATTGTTGACTTCAGGGTTTTCACACTAGGGTGTGATGTTTTGCAGGCTCGTGCTTCAACATATGCCCAAATCGAATAATCCAACGGAATAAGATCTGGACTGCTAGGGGGCCACAAATCCTTCGGCCAAAGCTTCATGTTATCGTTCAAGCATTGTTGGGTTCGATTGGACGTGTGACACGGTGCTCCATCCTGCTGTAGGACAACGATTTGGTCTTCAGAGAAGTTGGCCTTCACCCAGGAAAGCACTTGGTCCTTTAAAATACCTATATACACTTCGGTATTGATTCAAGCTCCAGCATCAAGGCGGCATTTTCAAACCGTTGTACGCCACCAAGCGAAACATCATGACACCAGCCGGATGTTTGGTTTGAAATTTGAATTTCACTTTTTCCGTGCGGCTGGTGGCCACAGTATCGATGCTGAAAAGCTTTTCGTCGGAGAACAGGATTATCATGTTTTCCTTCTTCAACAAGGAAAGCAATCTCTTGGAACGAGTCACTCGTAGTTCCTTGACCCGGTCCGTAATCAAGTGGCGTTTCACTCTGGCTCTGGAAGATGCATGCAGGTCTTCTTTGATGATTCTCCGCATGGATTTCTCCGAAATATTGGCTTCCTTTGCAAGATTTCTTATGGAACGCACCGGGTTGCGAGCAATTTTTGCACGGACCGATTTGATCACGTTCGGCGTGCGTGCAAAGCGTGGACGTCCGCTTCCCGGCTTCCTCTGCTTGTGGTCATCCTGCAGGGACTTTTTATGCGGTAAACTGTTGCCAAGCCTTAACAGCTTGGCAATCTCTTTCGGCTTCTTCTGGGCGAGCAACAAACTGGGGATCACTTCTTTCGCGAACATTCTGACAAATTTGCAATAAATCCAAATATGAATGTATTCGTGATGCTATGACATTTCTGTGAAAATGTAAAGTACATAAACAAATACACTTTCGACAGAAATTAGTCACTAGCTACACGAATTAACCCAATACTCAAGTTTGAACATTTTCGCATTATTTTCTGCCGCACCATGTAAACTAAATAACCATAGCACTGTAGCGACAATCATTTAAAAATAAACTTTGTGGAGTTAAGCGTTCCGGTTTTTCTTTTTCGTGGTCTAGGCTAGTTAATAGATTGGTATATTTTTGTAATAATGTTTGCTAATGTTTATTAACAAATATGATTTATTTATTCTCAAACATAACTATGTGATTCATTCCCAAACATAGTAAATAACAATGTTTTCTTTCCATCTTCATTTCAATTTGCTTTATTTTTTGTAGGGTTCTCTAATTTTTCATTTAACACCTCCCATAAGCTTCTGCACAGTGCTTTCTCCTGCCATTTTCACCACTTTTGGCAAATCTTTCTTGATTTTTCAACACTCTACACTGGTTTCATATGTTTTCTCAGCTTCGGCTTCGTCAAAGCCCCAAAGTTTCGATAAGGCGAATGTCTGGGCAGTTTAGAAGATTCATGTCCTTTGGTACAAATACGACATTGTTCCTTTTGTCCCACTTTTGTGCATATTTAGAGTAATGGCAGGAAGCAAAATCAGGCCTTAAGGCTTGTTATGCTGTTTGATCAAGGGTGGCATCCTTTGCAAAAGTCGCTCCATACAAAAATTTTCTAGTAGCCCTTTGCTGAAGATCTTAAATCTTTTGTTGTAGATTTCCGGGCAGCGGCATAACAAGTGTTCCGAGTCTTCTTTATCCATGTCATAAAGTCGACAGGAATCATCTTGAAGTTTTCCTATTAGCTGATCAGAGATCACTGGCTCGGACAGTGGCCTGTATATAAGGTGAAATCTTTTTTGGTAAGATCAAGTAAGTTGCGAGTCATTGAAATGCTTGGAGAGCAAGTGTTGTTCCAGTTTACCAGTTTCCAGTTTAAAAAAAAACGGGGAAAAACTACCGACCATCAGAGATTTTTGGAAGAAATCGATCAAATTCACTACATTTTACACAAAACACGTGGAGATTTAATGATTTCACTGTTCGTTTGGGTTGAATTTCGAATATGTTTTTTTGACGTAGACTACGTCTTACGGCAAGGGTAGGGTGTCAACTGAAAATCTAAAATTTTTGCGACCGTCACGAAATACCGTACGTTTTGTACGCGAATAACTCAAATATTCTAAGATAGATTTACATGATTTCTTCTTCAATCGGTCGGAAATTTTACCGCGCTCCAATTCAATTGTCAAACATTATTCTCAAACAATAGTAAACTATTGAAAATAACGCAAATTTAAGGTGATGGCTTATAATGTCATTTTGTAGAGTAAATTTACCAAATTTCCTAACACAGTTTTCAAATCGAAGCAAGGAACGCCTTCCATCATCTTCTTCTTCTTTGTATTAGAGAGGGACTTGAACCAATCATGTCATTCGTCTCTCCATGTACGTCTCGCATGCAGCTGAGAACGGCATAGAAGGCACACTTAGGAAAAATTTTCCTCAGTCGTTTGGCAGCATTGAGCTTGGTCGCAGGCAGCTGGTCGCAGTTGCTTTATTTGTCCGGCAGCGGAGCTGGTCGCAGAGGCAGCTGGTGGTCGCGTAGCTGCTGGTGGTGGCAAGTACCAAGGTTCTCCCAACAGCGATCGTCGCGATGAGGTAAAATCGCGTCGGTTTGAGCAAGGCGCCATCTTACCTCATCGTGGCAATTGTTTCGCCGCGACTTCGAAAACGCTGCTGTTTGGGGGAAAGCGTCCTTGGGGCGAGCAGCAGTAGGTGGAAAAAATCTGTCCTTTTGAGGACAATAAATTAAAATTAAAGAGGTGTTTATTAAAGAACTAATCTTAAATTTAGTTCGGTGCTCGATGGAGGGCGAGCCGTCGGTAAAAAATTTACCCAGCTGGTCGGCGCAGTAGGTGGAAAAAATCTGTCCTTTTGAGGACAATAAATTAAAATTAAAGAGGTGTTTATTAAAGAACTAATCTTAAATTTAGTTCGGTGCTCGATGGAGGGCGAGCCGTCGGTAAAAAATTTACCCAGCTGGTCGGCGCAGTAGGTGGAAATAATCTGTCCTTTTGAGGACAACCAATTTAATTGAAAGAGTTGTTTATACAAGAATTAAACTTTTATTTCGTTTGGTTTGTGGCGCCTAATATCATGGTGCCGATTCGTGTGCCGCAACTGCAAAAACGCCTCCATGGAGGGCGAGCCGCCGGGAAAATTTTACCCAGCTGGTTGGCGCAACCCACTTATAATTAATCTGTCCTTTTGAGGACAACCAATCCAGTTCAGAGAGTTGTTCATATAAGAATTAAATTAGTATTTCGTTCGGTTTGTGCGCCATTTAATCTAGTGCCGATTTGTTCGTCACGACTACTAAAACGCTACTGTTTGCGGGAGAGTCTCCATGGAAGGCGAGCAGGACAATTCTCCGTCGGTGAAAATTGTTTCCTAGCTGGTTGGCGCAACCCGCGATGAATCAATAAATCAATTCAATTTCTTATATATGAGAGTTATTTGAATAAGAGTTGATCTTACATTTCGGTCGATTGGGTCATATTGGATTTTGCCAAGTCGTTACTAGGCAACAGTGTGCTATGCAGCGGATCCATAAAATCAGTGAAAATAAATCAAAGCCTACCGGTGCTTTGATTTATTTTCACCAAAAAAATCCTACCAGATACAAATCCATCTTTGCTACTTTCAATTTAATATTCTCAGCTTGAGAGTTTGTTTGATTGGGATTTTCGTTTCAAATTGTCGATAAGTTAGTTAATTCGTTTTTTATTTCAATTCTTTGTCTTACATGCTACTTTACAATTTTAGGAGTTTTAGCCCAATGGGCTCTTCAGCTTTGTTTAATGTTTTATGTGTTAAGTGTGTTTTGTGTTTTAATTAATTATTTCAGTTCAGCTTTTGGGGCATTGTTTGTTAAAATTTGATAACCTACCTAATCTACAACTAAAACTACAATTTGAAAATCCTAGGGGAGGGGAACCAGATTCCGGATGATCTGGTGATCCGATATCAGGCAGCGTGCCCTGTACCGATTGATAGACTCACTAAAGCGCTCGTCGAGCATTTTCATCTCGGCCAGACGGTGGACCTCAGATGTTCTTGTCCTCGGTGGTGTGTTCAGGATCATCCTGAGGAACTTATTTTGAACACGCTGAAGTTTCAAGTGATATGTTTTAGCGCAACTCTCCCAGATTGACATGCCGTACTCGATGACTGGAAGTATGATTTGCTTGTTCTATTTATATTAACAGCAAGCTTGTTTTTCAGGGATAATGTAGACCTTCTGTTGATCAATGGGTACAGTAGCCTCAACAAAACGTTACACTTTGTGACAGTTTTGTCAACCTGTTCCCTGAAAATAAGCTTGCAGTCTATTTTAACACCAAGATATACAGCTGATTTGGTCCATTCCACCGTTGAATTGTTTAGTCTAATTTTACAATCCTCAGGCGGAACAAGTTTAGGAGAGTTGGAGTGTGGAAATAGGATGACCTTGGCCTCAAATTGTCGATTGGCAGCCAGTGGTATTAGCAAAACTTGTTTTCCCTTCGTCGCATACCTTAAACCACACAAATTCCCTATCACGGACACCATTTTTGATGTCGAACATAATATTCCGAACCAACATTCTCGATTCGCGTTGGATAGAGTCCTACCTCTAGGAAGAAAAACTTTTTGAGAAACATAGTGAAAGTGAGAATGCCTAACCGATTTGATCTAGAACGCTTGCTCAGATTCAAGAAGCGCATAAAGAGCGAACATACGGGAAATCCTCCGAAACGACTATGCACCGATGCCGAGCGAGCTCGTAGTTATCGGGCGAAATTGAAAGCAGCAAGAGGTAATGCGCTGCCAACATCTAGTTGGGACGCTGGAGAAGGTCCTTCTACTCGAGGTAGGAAATTGATATTTATTAAATTTAAATCAATTTGACAAAGTGCATGTCATCATTGATTATCTCTCTATGTTATCGCTCCCTGTTTTAATAAATTTCAACATAGTATTAATTGTATTCTGGTGATGACATGCGCAGCATGCTTTTACTGCATATGAACCTACACATGATATCGATACAACTAAGGAGTGTATCGAAAAGTAGTTATAAACTTCCAAATAATAAAATAGGCATGAAAACATGGTTAAAATTAACATACTATTTCAGTTTATTATAGCTTAACATGTTTACAAAAGATCCAAACGGAAAAACTAGTCATCATGTTCATTTCTGTAGAATGCCCGTACCTTTGATTTGACACCTGCCATCAAATTCTGCACAGTGACCTTTGTGCACTTCCTGGATGCCGCTGCCCAATTTTTCTTAAAATCGGTCATGTTTTGGGACACTGTACCATCCTTCTTAAATATACGCTTGACTATTGCCCAATAGCGTTCGATCGGTCGCAACTGGGGACAGTTTGGTGGGTTGATGTCTTTTTCTACGAACTTGATGTTATTCTCCGTCAGCCACTGTAGAGTGGATTTGGCGTAATGTGCCGATGCCAAATCTGGCCAGAAGAGAGGAGGGGACTGGTGCTTTCTATACAATGGTAGCAACCTGTTCTTCAAACATTCCTTTTGACAAATCTCAGCATTTATAGTTCCTTTTGTATAGAAAATTGAAGAACGCAAGCCACATGTGCAAATAGCTTGCCAAATGAGCACCTTCTGACCGAATTTCTCCATCGCAACAGTCGTATCTGCGGTTGGCACACGTTCCTCAACAGATTTAGTATAAAACTGCGGCCCCGGTAGCGTTCTTGAATCTTCTTTAACGTATGTTTCGTCATCCATCAAAATGCACTGGTCGACATTGTCCAAAATGCAGCTGTACAGCTTTCGAGCCCTGGTTTTGGCATCGAGACTTTTGTTCCGGAGTTTGTTTGGGCATTTTTCTGCTTTTTGTACGTCTTCAAGTCATTCCTGCGCTTGATTCGTTGAATCCTTCCGATGCTGGTCCTGAACTTCTTGGCTAGATCGCGAGTAGAGGCAGATTTGTTCCGTTGAATATAATCCACAACTTTTGGTCCAAATCGGGGTTGCTGGAGCCGGGTTTCCGGCCACTCTTGGTAAATCCTTGAGGGAGCACTCCTTACCAAACTTTTCGATGATGCGTTTTACACTTGCCGGGTGAACATTTACTCTTTTCGCAATCTGGTTGTAAGTAACACCCTTTTCGGTGCACCAAGTGTGCAGAATTTTCTTTTTAGTCTCAAATTCAATTCGCGACATTTTGAATACAACTTTATCAACGGAAATGAATGAACCGAATAATCATTTTTGACATGTAAACAAAGCAAATGGCGCTTACACGCTAAAAATATATACAGTAGTTTATGCGTAGTAACGCATCGAATGTTTATAACTACTTCTCGATACACTCCTTAATGCGCTGAACATGTTTTAATGCTTGATTATTTTCTCAGGTGTTTATTTTGTATTTATTTATGAATTTATCATATATTAACCAAGTAAGAGTGTGCGGTTGTGTATTTTTCGAAGGGCTTTTTCATACCAACACCTATATACTTAAATGAATATAGTGGGAATTTTAATGTTTTGAAATGGAATGGCTGATTGATCACATTAGATGTTATAAAGTAGCTTTATATTCCGTATAGTATACCGAACATAGCTGAATGCCCAATGCGATAATATAAATAAATGCCCGGAGCAATGAAATAAATATACTTTACTTAAATACGTTCGAACAAGAATCCTTAACGATATCCATATCCATCGAAAGTTTTCGACTCAATAATGTTAGTTGGTGACTTTCCATGGTCCAGTACAGCAAACGCCTTGTTGTGTCTTAGCAAAGGTATAAATAGTGAATATCGTTTCTAGCTTAACTAATGTATGTGTTATAGTTAAAATTGTAATCGTGCGCTACATAATCGACTGAGTTTCAGGGCCACCAAAGAGTTATAAAGAGTGTACAAGAGAATATTCCCACATACTGACTTCATAAAACCAAACGGCCCTTTTCAGGGCCACCAAATAATATCTCAAGAGCGTACAATAGAATTTTCTTACATACTGGCTTCAAAACGCTGGTCTAATGTCTCATAAGAACCGTACCCGTCATATTGTGACTTAAACTGCTTCTATCGGCAAGGGTGAGCGACCGGCACGAATAATTGAAACCCTTTTAACGCTAATGACAGCCACACAGAATTTCCCTGACATTATAATGCATCACTTGGTTTAACGTAGTCTACGTGAACCGGTCGTGTCTTGTACACAACCCCACTGATTTTATTTTATTTTCCACGAAAAGGACGCAGCAAAAACAAAACACGTCAGTTTCCAAAACACGGCTTGCTGCGATCCACTCCACTTTCACGGCAGATATAGCAAAGACTTTGTGTTCATTTATTCGGTTGTAAATAGACAGAGTGAAAGTGTGCCCCTGTGATTGGAAGCCTTGGAGTGAGTGAATCACTCTCTTTTTTAAACGACCGCTCTCACGTGCTTTTATCTATCTTCGCCCACGAGCTCTCGCTTGCGTTAGCCGCCAGTGCTCTTTCTGTGCTTCGCTGGAGTCGGATACAGTGCTAGACATTCGTTTAGCCGCGCCCTATTTTCTTTTCGTTTCAATATGAAATAAAGTAATTCAATGAAAGTTTATTTTGGTTTTGGAAATAGTTTATTTATTATTATCAAATACATTGCTCATTGAAATCAAATAACATTTGTAGGTATAAAAAAATCGAGAAAATGAAGTATAAAGGCTAGACATTCGTTTAGCCGCACCTGATAAAATATAAAAAATAGTTAAGTTGAGTGACAAATTTCGAAGTTCATCCATAGTTAATATTTAGTATGGCTTCCTCCATTTTGAATAACCTCATAAATCCGATTTGGCATCGAATCGGTTAGCTTTTGTAGTGTGGCCATGTTTATTTTGGCCCAACACTCCTGAATCGCTGTCTTTAGGCTGGAAACACTGTTATATTGTCGTCCATTTGCATACACCATGCCAGCTAAGATACCCCAAAGGTTCTCGATAGGATTACAGTCGGGACTGCAAGCCGGCCATTCAAGCAGTGGAATGTTTTTGTCACCAAACCACGCGAAGGATTGCTTAGAAACATGGATCGATGCGTTATCCTGCTGAAAAATTATGTCATCTGTTGCGTCATTCTCCGTGTATCCTATCAAAACATCCTCCAGTAGATCCAGATACATTCCGGAATTCATTTTCGTTGAAATGAAGCAAATTGGTAGTTTAGCGTTGTAAGAAAAGTCTCCCCACACCATTAAACTTCCGCCCCCAAAATTACGTTTGGATCTAACGATACTTTTTTGGCTCAAATCATGCCAATAGCAACTATAACAATCCGGTCCATCCAGATTAAACTTTTTTTCATCCGAAAAAATCACATTTCGCCATTCGCGATTCCATTCCATGTATTTTCTTGCGAATTTAAGTCGGTTCTCTTTATGGGAAGATGTGAGTCTCGGTTTACTTTGTAGTTTCGTCCATTTGATGTTCGGGAATTCGTTCAAAATCCGTGCGATTTGCCTGGGCGTTACCGGAACATTCAGTTTATCTTTTATTTGCGAACAGGACAATCGATTTTTAGTGGCTTCGTTTCTTATTTGCCCTTTCAGCCGCAAAGAAATTTTGCTTCGTCCTTTTGTGGGACGTTTCACCCCATACTGTTCACCTTTGCCGAGAAAATTCCGAATAACTTTTTCGGAAGGATTGATTTTTTTAGCGATTGACCGGTTTGAGTAGCCCTCAGCCTTGAACAACGTTATGATTCGTCGTTCCTCCTCCGTCAATCGAGTGCCTTTCGCCATTTCTATAAAGTGGTCACAAATAATAAGTTAAAATAAAATTTACCTACACACATCTTCACCGTACCTCTCAAAATGGAGACCTCGCAATAATATTTAGAATTCTTATCGAAATAACACCGTAATAACAATAACAACACACTTATTCGCACTGCGGCTAAACGTATGTCGAAGGTAGAGATGGAGGTTCATTTGTTTTCTTCCTATCACATGGCAGATATATGTGTGTGAGTGGGATGAGCGTCCTTCCAAAGAAAGTGCTTTAGCTCTACTACCTATACAAAGAAAATGTAGCTCGATCAATATCTAGATATATTTAATTTACCGAATGCTATTGGAATCTTGTAGGTGCGGCTAAACGAATGTCTGGCACTGTAGTTGTCGTCGGAGTTGTAGAAATTGTCCGAAAAAGGAAGCGGGAAGAATCATTCTTCTGTCTTCGTTTGTTAGGGCCTGTTCATAAGCCATGTTGACTCATTTTTGAAAATACAATTTTTTGAATTTTTCCTCCCCTTTTTCCACCCATTAAAGTCTACGTAGTTTATGAATAGCCCCTTATGTAGCCTTCAAGCGAATTTGCAATCACTGCTGTATATTAGCAGAAGATGAGCTCACTGGGGCTCACACGTCAGGGAATTTATCTGCATTCGCTTCTGAGAATTTAAGAGCTCTTCTTCCCTCTCTAGAGCGATCGAGTGTTGTGTGAATAAAATCAATTTTTTCCACTCACATGCGCTACTCGCATGCAAACACGGTGGTGAATATAACAAAAGAGAAGAGCTCTCGTTGAGGTAGGAAGAGTGTGTGGATAAATTGATATCTCTCTCTACCACACTGAGGATATAGACATTACTGCTCACACCTAAATGTAACCATTAAAAGAAAGCAATAATAACGATTGCAGAGTTGTATCAAATTGAATATTTAACATAATACTTCTAAACTAACATATTTAAATACAATCCCACACCACCTACAAGCGCATGCCAGTCTATCATGGAAACAGCAATTGAAGTTCAGAAGAGCTAAAGAGTGTACCGTTCAAAATCCGCACACACTCAAAAAGCTCTAACTTTTGATTCGTTAGGTAGAATTGATTAAAATTTTTCGTAGTTATAGTGTAGTGTGTCCTATTTACACTTTGTGAGTTGATTTCATCAGGTGCGCAAAAGTTTTCAAAATGGCGACGAAAGAAGTTTTGCACGAGTATTTTGAGAACAAGGATCGGTCGCATCGTTTCATCAGAAAAAAAGAGTTGGAAATCGCAAATTCAACGGTGTCTGGCATCATAAAATGGTTCTAAGAAAAAGAGAATATTAACAAACAAGGGGCCATTGAACGGAAACTGATCGACCCAGTTGGAGATGTGGCTAAAAAGTTACATGTGAGCAAGACTTTTGTCCAGAATACCAAAACTCGAGCTAGACTACGTACTTTTAAGGTTCAGAAGTCCCCGAACCGTAACGATAAACAAAATACAAAAAAAAGTTAATATAAATAGAACAGTCGAATTGTATTCACAAAATATAAAGATAATGAAACTTTAGTCAACTTTTCAGAAGTAAGTTTTGAAGCGATGATAAATATAGTTTTGGGGGAGCCCTTCTTTCCTAGCAGTATTCCTAGCAAGTTGCTGCTTGTGGAGCAAAATTCAATTTTACATGCCCCATAATTACATCTAAATGACAATTCTAATATGTTTCCATGTGTTATTTGTTTCAAAGCAACGAAGTTTTTTTTTCAGTTTGCTTGAATTTCTACGCAGTGCACGAGACTTTTAATCAGGAGAAAAGTAAATATACGCGAAACTTAACTTACTTGATGTTCCATATTCATAGGTTAATCTAGTTCCACATTCGTTTTGTTTTTTATCCAAAAAAGGCTTCAGAGAAAAATCGATTGCCTTGACTGTCGTTTCCTCCCCCCGAAATGACGGGCACGTGTTTTCAAAGTACATTGCACTAACGAGGAAATCGTCGCTTTTACAGGTTGTCGGCTGATGCCATCATCAAGGTCTGTGTTCCTTGGTAGAAATACGAGAATTATACTAAAAGGTCAGTGCCTCCACGAGAAGGTATTACAAATAACTTGTTGGATTTTGCTGATCTCATTAGGCAAGAGTGACGTTGTACCCTTGTAACCAGCTCATTATGGTATTTGTCATCTTTAGCTAATAAATGTTGGCGTTAGTCGCATGGTTATGCTTAATCGAAGTCAACATGATGTTCCAATGCAGAAGGCAAAACTCGTGCGCCGAAATTGTTTCCGGAATGACCATGCCCTAGCATGCCATCTAGTCATAAACTACTCAATTGTTCTGATAATATTCGTTTGGGCCATCCCCCACTGCTACTGGTCCTGTTGTTGGATAAACGGGCAACGGCCGACTTTAAGAGCCAAGTCCGTTAAACTAATCGTTTGCTATAATTCACGAAACACGCGTCTAATGGCTCATATTACTACCACATAATAATGCCGTATCATTTCGATCCCCTAGCTAAGACGTCAGTGAATTGGTGCTTTTGATGGCTCGACATAACTATATCCTCCCATTTGGGTTGGCGAGGGTGAGAAAATTGGCGGAAAGGGTCCATTTCCATCAAAAGCCATGACAGTCCGATTTGTGGGACCAATCTTTTGAAGGTTCTTGTAATGTAGGTGCTAGGTTTCATAGAGCGAGGGTTTTGTTGTCTAGATTGGTGGACGTGTCGCGCTTTGATAAGTGACAATAATTCTAAAAGTAAAGAAATAAATTAATACAAGAACAAACATAATTGTTCCGAAGATCAGGCATTTTGATTAAAAGTGAGAATGTGCCAGAGGCAGGATAAATACCTGTGGCAATTTTTAATTGCACCTCAAACCGAGGCGGTAAATTCATACCTATCTTCAAGAGAATCCATGTTAACGAAAGATTGTGCCTGTGGGAGCAATAAAATCCAGTTTGAATTTCAAACTCTTTGAAAGTGACAATACTTCTATAATGGAAACATGACTGCTGTGGGAAAAGGATCTCCCAAGCAGGAGACAACAACATATGAATACCTAATTTAGATCTCGATATCTGGCCTTGGTATTAAAGAGCTCAGATTAAGAGGTAAAATACCCTAAGTAAAATAACTAAGAATTGCAAGCAAAATATCTCTCGAATTCCAAAACTTGTTATTTTGGATACCTGGGAATACCTGAGAGGTACTATTTTGGTATTGTCTTACCTCAATTTGGTATTCGCATAACATTGTGGGAACAATTTTATGGTATTATCGTTAGGTATTTTACCTCTTCATCTGACCTCCTAAATACCAAAGCCAGTTATCAAGTTATTAAGTCCTGCTCGGGCTCCATTGCAGAACGTAGGTTTTAGTGTAATTAAACGAATTATTGTTAATTGGTGTAATTGAAAAAAAAACGGTACATTTCATTTGACCAGAACAACTAGCGTTTTAGTACAATGAAGGTCAACCTACCCTAAAGGGTGATACGATCAAAATTTGGTTATGGGAAAACGCGTGTAAATCGGTGAAATCGTTTATTTAAAAAATCAAATTAAATTTCTTTTTCAAGTTCAATTAGTATAAAATTCAGGAAAAATATTCAGTTAGGCTTCCGCTTTTCCAAATCCGAATTGCCGGGCCTTACGCTTGACCCCTGCCATCAGATTTTGTACAGCCACCTTGTCCACCTTCTTCGCCGCAGAAAGCCAGTTTGCCTTGAACTGCTGCTCGTCCTTAGCGTTTTTGGTCTTCTTTAGGTTCCGCTTGACAATAGCCCACTATTTCTCAATTGGGCGGAGCTCTGGCGTGTTGGGAGGTTCTTGTCCCTGGGAACCACCTGCACGTTGTTGGCGGCGTACCACTCCACGGCCTTTTTACCGTAATGGCAAGATGCCGAATCCGGCCAAAACGGTACGGAACAACCGTGTTTCTTCAGGAAAGGCAGCAGACGTTTATTCAAACACTCTTTCACGTAAATTTCTTGGTTGACAGTCCCGGAAGCTATGAAAATGCTGCTTTTTCAAGCCACAGGTACAGATTGCTTGCCAAACCAGATGTTTCGAATTTGACAGTTTCGTGTGCTTGAAAATATCTGCTACCTTTCCCCTTCCTTTGCCGTATCAAACTCCTGTCCCGGAAGCTGCTTGTAGTCGGCTTTGACGTAGGTTTCGTCGTCCATTACCACGCAGTCAAACTTCATATGGGATCGCGCTTTGGCCGTCGTATTTTGTTTATCATCCGCGATTTGAGTCACTACCTTCTTGAAGACGATAGTCCGGCTCGTTTTTTTGCTCGATGCACGGTTGTAGACGATACACCCAGCTTATTTGCGGCATCTCGGAGAGATAGGTTAGGGTTTCGCTTGAAACTACCGGCAACTCTCTTTGTCGTCTCAGCGGCTTCCGGTTTTCGATTTCCCTCCGATCCAGACTTCCTGGCTGTCGACAAACGCTCCCCAGCGATTTTGCCAACTTTGCGTGCGAGTAGCTCGGATTTTCGCGATGCGCGAGCTAAATTTTGATACGCTGCTCTTCTTGCTTGGACGGCATTTTGACAACTGAAGAGTGAATTCCAAAATCAAAATAGGAGCAACATTCTACACACACACACCTTCAAAATGAGGGGTGTTCAGGTTTTTTAAATGCAAAATTGAAAGAAATACGTCAAGTTGATATTGACCAAATTTTGACCGTATCGCCCTTTAATAGCGGATAACAGTATGAGTGTGGCCATCAATTTTACCTGTTACGTATCAGCAACAACCGAAGCTTTTGCGAACAGTGAGTATCGAATTCGAGATCATTTGTGCAAGTAGTCGCGCAGCCACATGGTGGAGTGTTTCCAGTCAAGTTCCGATCTCGTGCAGAACAGTCTGGTGTTTTTACCAAAGTGCTAGTGGTAGTCAAAAAGTTCATGAAATGTTCAGGTTAACTGGTGAAGAACTCAGGGGTGTGGGGATAAGAGTGCCAACTCTCGACCCACTAAAAACACTCCCTGGAACCCCTTTTCGGTATTACTCGGGAGGGGGCTATTGAGCTTGTTCAGCACCACTATGTCTAACTACTTAGGGCTTTAGTAGTTAGGTGGTCCCTGCGACCTGCCGTTGGTCGTTGCGCCATATTTGTTGGAGATCAAGGACAATCTGGGAGGCTGCTACGCATACCGCGTCCCAGATATCCCGGTCTTGGCACATCCTCTGGATCAAATTATCCGGAGTCGTGTCGTGACCGCTTATGGCAATCATGCCGAATCTCATGCCGTCGAAGCGAGGACATGCCAAGAACACATGTTCCACGGTTTCCTCAATTTCCGCGCACTCGGTGCATGCGGAGGGCTGTGCTTGCTCATATTTGTGCAGATATTCTCTGAACTAGCCGTGACCTGGCAATATCTGTGTTAAGTGGAAGTCCACTTCACCGTGTCGCCAACCAACTCACGCCATTAATTCCGGGATTATTCAGTGGGTGCCCCTGACCTTTGGTGGAGGCGTTCGCTAGGACGCAGACTGCGTCGCGTGATACCGTTCAATATGTACTAACCACTCTTAGGCCAGCCTGCCGAGCCTAAGAATGGACAGGAGTTTACGCTTACTCCCTTGCTCCGCCGAGTTACTCGACATCATGCGGAATAATGCCGATAGAGCCATAGAGGGTTTCTTGCAGGCGTAATCGACGTGACTGATAAAGGACAGCTTATCCTTGATCATGACCCCAGGATACCGCAAAGGCCTCTTCGATTCTATTGTGCAGTTACCTGCACTGATCGTCGCATATTGCTCTGATTTCCGATTAATCACCACCGTGACCTCAGTCTTATGGTGGGCTAGCTCCAGTTTCCTGGAACTCATTCATCTCTCCACAATGCCAATGGAGTGCAAGGCCGTTAGCTCGACCTCATCAATGGATTCACCACATATTTTAAGGGTGATGTCGTCCGTGAACCCGACTATCTTCACCCCGTTCGGGAACTCAAGCTGTAGTACCTCATCGTAAAGGGCGATACGGTCAAAATTTGGTCAATATCAACTTGACGTATTTCTTTCAATTTTGCATTTAAAAAACCTGAACACCCCTCATTTTGAAGGTGTGTGTGTAGAATGTTGCTCTTATTTTGATTTTGGAATTCACTCTTCAGTTGTCAAAATGCCGTCCAAGCAAGAAGAGCAGCGTATCAAAATTTTGCTCGCGCATCGCGAAAATCCGAGCTACTCGCACGCAAAGTTGGCAAAATCGCTAAAAGTTGCCAAATCAACCGTTACAAATGTAATTAAAGTGTTTGGGGAACGTTTGTCGACAGCCAGGAAGTCTGGATCGGGGGGAAATCGAAAACCGGAAGCCGCTGAGACGACAAAGAGAGTTGCCGGTAGTTTCAAGCGAAACCCTAACCTATCTCTCCGAGATGCCGCAAATAAACTGGGTGTATCGTCTACAACCGTGCATCGAGCCAAAAAACGAGCCGGACTATCGACTTCAGAAAGCTCGCACAGAAACATCTGGTTTGGCAAACCATCTGTACCTGTGGCTTGAAAAGCAGCATTTTCATAGCTTCCGGGACTGTCAACCGAGAAATTTACGTGAAAGAGTGTTTGAATAAACGTCTGCTGCCTTTCCTGAAGAAACACGGTTGTTCCGTACTGTTTTGGCCGGATTTGGCATCTTGCCATTACGGTAAAAAGGCCATGGAGTGGTACGCCGCCAACAACGTGCAGGTGGTTCCCAAGGACAAGAACCCTCCCAACACGCCAGAGCTCCGCCCAATTGAGAAATACTGGGCTATTGTCAAGCGGAACCTAAAGAAGACCAAAAAAACTGCTAAGGACGAGCAGCAGTTCAAGGCAAACTGGCTTTCTGCGGCGAAGAAGGTGGATAAGGTGGCTGTACAAAATCTGATGGCAGGGGTCAAGCGTAAGGCCCGGCAATTCGGATTTGGAAAAGCGGAAGCCTAACTGAATATTTTTCCTGAATTTTATACTAATTGAACTTGAAAAAGAAATTTAATTTGATTTTTTAAATAAACGATTTCACCGATTTACACGCGTTTTCCCTTGACCAAATTTTGATCGTATCACCCTTTACATCGTGTTCCATAGCACTGGACCCAGGATCGAACCTTGTGGGACGCCTGCGGTGATCTGGACACGTTTCTGGCCTGCCTCTGTGTTGTATGCCAGTGCGCGGTTCTGGAAGTAGCTTCCAAGAATTTTTTACAGGTGACCAGGAACCTGAGGGCGTTGGAGCGAGTCAGCGAAAGCCACCCAACTGGTGCTATTGAATGCATTTCTCACATCAAGGGTGACCACTGAACAGTATCGTACTCTTCGCTTCTTGCGCTGGATTGCCACTTCAGCCGTCTTGGTGACGGACAGGATAGCATCCACCGTCGACTTCCCGTTACAGTAGCCAAACTGGTTGTTAGACAGACCGCCTATACCCTCCGTGTTTTAAGTTAGTCTGTTAAGGATTACCCTCTCGAGCACCTTACCCGCTGTATCCAACAGACATATAGGTCTATATGCCGATGGATCACCTGGTGGCTTCCCTGTCTTTGGTAGCAACACTAGGGGCTACATTTTCCAGGCATCCGGAAAGACACCCTCGTTCAGAAACCTTTGCATCACCTGAACATTTCGGGATCCAGCACGATAGCTGTTTTCATGGCCAGGTTTGGAATACCATCGGCGCTTTGTTCACCTTTAGCGACTTTGCTATCGCAATGAGTTCTTCATTCGTTACCGTTGCCTCGTCGCCCCTGTTGTGCTGTTATCAATGCGCACATGTACACGGGTGTTCGACTGATCCGCCTACCCTTCCGTCTTTTTGACAGCGTTAAGGTCCGGGGTACTGGAACGCAGGTCATGGGACAAATCTACGGCAGCGGGGGTCATGGACTCAGGTCTTGGTTCCGAGAGAGTCCCCCAACGATCACCTGCAGCAGCTCTGGTGATTGCTCGGTTGGAGCCACCGATCCTCTGGTTTTGACCATTACTACCCTATAGCCGTCACCCCACGGATTCGTATTGTCCTTCTGACACAGGCCCTCGAAGCAGGCTCGCTTGCTGGCCTTCATCTTCCTCTTCAGTACGGTGTTCGCGGTGATTAGTGCCTCTCTACGCCGATTCTCTAGGCGTCTGACCACGCTCATTTCATCCTCCGTCTTGCGTGGAGGCATATTTTGTGGAGGTCAGCGATCGACTCCGTCCACCAACACACCGGCGATCTTCCATTCCTCGGTTTGACTTCCCTCGGCATGGTCGCATCGCACGCTCGTGTAAGTGTCATAACGAGTCGTTCGCCGCAAGGTTCCTGCGTTTCGCGTAAATTCCGTTCCCTCTCAAGCGCCTCTTTAAAAGTCTCTACATGAAAGTAGGACGTCCTCCATCTGCGGGCGAATGGAGTGGATGCTCCTCATCCGCACGCTGCCTTGTATTGTGGACGATACAATATTGAACCACCAAGTGGTCGCTATGGGTGTAGCCATCATCCACCCTCCAATTGCTCATCAGCCCAGGACTGCTGAATGTTATATCGATGATCGATTGCGCTTCGTTTCTATGGTAGGTACTCTTGGTACGCACGTTGGCTAGGGCCACAATGAGCTTAGCCAAGGCCTCCAGAAGAATCTGGCGTTGGTAAGGCGGCTCTCCCACTCGATCGCCCAAGCGTTGAAGTCCCCCGCTATTACCAACGGGTTCAGGCCAGTTAGATCTGTTGTTATCCGATCGACCATACCGGAAAACTGTTCGATCGACCATCTTGGCGGTGCGTAGCAGCTGCAGGAGAACACTCCATTCACTTTTACAACCACGAAGCCTTCGTTTGTGGTAGACACAACCTACTGAACCGGATACTTGCCCGTCGTCCATAATGCCGCCATATTGGACCTGTCCGCAAACCAGTTTCCGTTGCTTGCTGGGATGCGGTATGGGTCGGGAATTATAGCGATATCCGATGCCGACACGTGAACTGTACAGGTTTAGTTGAGTTACTAGAGACCCCCTCCCCTCCCCATGACGTGCTTATCAAGTAGTATGGGGGACCTTTGCAATCCCGCGCCTTGTGGCTTGTGCTGCCAAACCTTCCGCACATGTTACTCCTATCTGGGCCTTTGCACTCCCAGCACATGTGCCCGCTCTCTAGGCATCGGAAACATGCCTTCAGCGGCTGTGTAGGCTAAGTGGGCATATGGATCATCCCACCTTCACCTTCGCCACTTTCAACGCCGACTGTCGCTACCCTCATGGTTGCCACCTGAGTCCCGAGTGGACCCTCTCAAAGACGTATGTCTGTGGCCTTGACCATCCGCTGTTCCTTTAGTGAGAGTGGAGATCTCATCTATCTCGGTGATCTCATCCAGGTTCTTGCACTGAATCGTCACCTGAGAGACGAGGGCGCGTACCTCCGCACCCTCACCTAAGGCCTGTCTTGCCAGGTCTCTATACGCCGGGCCCTTTATGATATTGGCGATAGTTTTATGGGATTGTCGCGGCATACTCTTCGTGGACTATCTCGAAAAGAATAAAAACATTTATAGCGGGTGTGGCAGAAAATAATGCGAAAAAAATTTCTATGTTGTTCAAATCCCATTTTCAACTAGTTCAAGCAATAATATTAACATTTCCGAGTGCAGTTATCTTTATAAAGTCCTTTAAACAAATTTATTAAATGTGTCCTCCATTTTTATTAATAACATACTTGAGCCGACGCCGGAAGCCAGAGCATGCCTTTCGGACGTAGTCCTCCGACATTGACTGCCATGTGCGTGTTATGGTTGACTTCAAGGTTTTCACACTAGGGTGGGATGTTTTGCAGGCTCGTGCTTCAATATATGCCCAAATCGAATAATCCAACGGATTAAGATCTGGACTGCTAGGGGACCACAAATCCTTCGGCCAAAATTTCATGTTATCGTTCAACCATTGTTGGGTTCGATTGGACGTGTGGCACGGCACTCCATCCTGCTGTAAGACAACGGTTTAGTCTTCGGAGAAGTTGACCTTCACCCAGGGAAGCACTTGGTCCTTTAAAATACCGATATACACTTCGGTATTGATTTTAACTCCAGCATCAATGAAAACACGCGGCATTTTCAACCCGTGGGACGCCACCAAGCCAAACATCATGACACCAGCCGGATGTTTGGTTTGAATTTTCAACTTCACTTTTTCCGGATCGTTGTCCATTTTCTGCGGTGAAATGAACCGGGCCATGCAGCTGTTACCACAGCATCGATGCTGAAAAGCTTTACGTCGGAGAACAGGATTATCATGTTTTCCTTCTTCAACAAGGAAAGCAATCTCTTGGAACGAGTCACGTGAAGTTCATTGACCTGGTCCGTAATCAAGTGGCGTTTCACTGTGGTTCTGGAAGATTCATGTAGGTCTTCTTTGATGATTCTCCGCATGGGTTTCTCCGAAATATTGGCTTCCTTTGAAAGTTTTCTTATGGAACGCACCGAATTCCGAGAAATTTTTGCACGGACCGATTTGATCACGTTCGGCGTGCGTGCAAAGCGCGGATGTTCGCTTCCCGGCTTCCGCTGCTTAGGACCATCCTGCAGGGACTTTTTTATGTGGTAAACTGTTGGCAAATGGCACCCTACTGTAGGAGAATGCATTTAATAAATATTACAAACAAATTGATTGTTTTTCTCATAGAAAATGTGGAAGCTCTAGGAATTAGAAATGTAATTCTCCCCTTGCAAAAAAAAACCTAGATTTAAAAGAAGTTGTATTTTCCTCCGTTGTTTCCTTCTTCTTTGTTTCCCTTTTCGTTCGTTCTCATCTATGATGGCTCTGATTGGTTGGAGCGGGGAAGCCAATGGCTATATAAGTAAAACAAGCACACTGCGTTTGCAAACTGATTCCTTAAACGGGCGTCATAGAGTGCAAACCAACGATAGAAGCAGCAGCAGCCTAACAAGGAGCTAGTTAGCCATCCGAAAATCAGCAGCAGCCTACCGACCAAAGTAGTTATCCAAAAATCAGCAGCAACCTACCGCCAAGGCAGCCATCCGAAAATTACCAGCAGCCGGTGTATATAAACAGTTGACTAGCACCGGCCGGCTCAGTCTTGAACCGGACGGCGCAGAGCGCAGACGAAGGAGCAGTACCAAAGAGCAATGAATGAAGCAACAACAGTAGCCAGCCAAAAGGGCAAGGCTAAAACTAATCCGAAGAGCGACAGCAGCGGCCCATAAACGAAAGTTGATCCAGTAAGACGCCGCACCAAACTCAAAAAGAAGATAGCACCGTGCACGTGAGTAGCCGACGGCCTAACGGCCTTTTACAAAAAAACGTCACGGTGTCAACAAAAGGGACAAAACAAACACCGGATCACGACACCTACCACCTTGGCAATCTCTTTCAGCTTATTTTGAGCGAGCAACAAACTGTTGATCACTTCTTTCGCGACCATTTTGACGAATTGGCAATAAAACAAATAGAATGTTTGGATGCAGCACTTGAAAGTAAACATAAACAAATACACTTTCGACAGAAATTAGTCACTAGCTACACGAAGTTTGAACATTTTCGCATTGTTTTCTGCCGCACCCTGTACTGGATTGGAGCAATCAAAAATCGCTGAAAAATAACCTCACATGAAGAGAAAAACAATTTTGTTTTTGCAAGACAACGCGCCGGCGCACATGAGCATCACAACCACAGATAAAATCAAGGACGTACGGCTCCAATTGCTTCCGCGTCCACCGTATTAACCCGATTTGGTTCTCTTGGATTATTAACTGTGCCCAAACCTCAAAAGATGGCTCATTAATAAAAAAAAATCAGCTCACGCGAGGAAATCATCGGCGCCGCGGAGGAATATTTTGCAGACCTTTCGGAGAATTACTTTTCGGACGGGTTCAAGAAGTTGAAAAAGCGCTGGAATAAGTATCGAGCTTAAAAAGGACCACATTCAATTAAATAAAAAACAAAACATAAAACAATTCATTCCCAGGGATTCCCAGGTTACTAGGTGGGGTTATACCTAGTACAAAACGCCCTTATCAAGAAGTATCACGCGATGGAGGATGTGGTATTTTTGCCGGACTTGGCCTCTGGCCACTATGTCAAGAATTCACTGAAAGAGGGGAGCTTGCTGAAGATACACGTTGTACCGAAGACTGCCAACCCTCCCACCGTTCTCCAGCTGCGACTGATAGGCAATTTTTGGGCGAAACTCAAACGTATGATCTACTCCAACAAGATCGTGGCCAAAACAAAGGAGCAGCTGATTCATCCATCCATCCTTTCATTGCAGTAGCTAAGGCTCAGTCCAAAGGCCGTAAGGCCAACCAGACCCAGGCAGGGCGTCGAAGCATTTTTTTTTAGAATGTCTTATACATGAAGGTTTGAAGGAAAATTTGTTCGTTAAATTTAGAGGTGGGTAAAATGGCATCATAGCGACTCACTATGGCTCCGAAAAGTTCCGCACATTGATGTGAGCTAGTTCTTCAGAACCGTTCATTTGTTCTTTCCTAGCACTTAGCTTATTCGGATCAGCGTATTGAGATTTTAGGAAAAAAGGTGTAGTTATCGTTGAAATATTCGATTAAAATTCGATTTTAAACATCAATTACAATTTACGAAATATGTTTGGCGGATAACCTACTACGTTTCTCACCAACCAGTTGTTCTGAATTGAAAAAGATCTGTTCACAAGGTACAGCGTTGCAGGAATACACAACCTTTTCATCATTATCTGATGCCGATGCCGATTGGAGTTCAGCTTGCTGATTTTCATACGAAGTATAAATATTCATCCGCATTTTGTACAGGAGACCTTGGTTCGTTGCGTTGTAAATCTTCACATCCAAAACTTTGCTTCTTAAACCGCGGATAGAGGGAGATTGCTTGAGCGATCAGTTCATTCGCTTCTCTTTCCCCGAACTGCTTGATGAGACCATCTTCCAGTTAATACACGGTCAGCCGTTTCAACTCGGTTTTGAGTCGTTTTTGACTCACTTTCGTCAATAGTGGAGTCACCAAATTTGAGTTACTGTTACTGGCATTGACTAGTCGACAAATCAAAACATCGACTCAAATTAGACAAATCAAAAACATCGACTCAAATTAGACGAAAGTGAGTCAAAAACAAATCAAAACTGAGGTGAAACGGCTGGTCGTGTATGCCAACTTTTCGATATTCGGAGGAAGAGAATCGTTAGAATGCAGTTTGATCCGTTCTCTGATAATGTGGGCAAGTACTGAGCTTTTGAGGTAAGGAAACAAATTATTCTGACAAAATTTAAATCGAAACTTCATTGACAAGGCCGAGAAACGGGTCGAATCCAACAAGGCCTAAATAGAACTTACAGCATCTTTGTTCAATATAAATCGTTCTAAAATTTCGATCTTGGAGTTCTATCGCGTCAGAACATTCTGCTTCAGCTTAGGAGGATTTTTCCTAATTTAATCATACACAGGAGAATCATTGAAAACCAATGTTGAGCGTGGCCGGCTTCCATCTGCTTGCGAGTTTTAATTCCACTCTCAGTAGCTCAGTAGCTCGGGATTCACACATCATAAGGCACTCTCGCTCAGTTAAATAGCTCTCCTCTACCACATGGAACAGTTCGCGCTCTCCGCAAACAGAAATAGATCCCGTTCACGCTCCCGCTCACATACTAGTTTTATTGTGAAGTGAGCGGGTGAGCTGCCGCTCAATTACAAAAGAGCGTTGGGTCACTCGTTCATCTTGTTGAACTAGCTCTTTAGCTCAGTTCATGAGCGCATTCCCTCCTCTAGTTAAATAATCTTTTGCAGTTTTTTTTTCATCTTCATCTGAAATTAGTCCATTTTTCAGTGCATACACAGGTTGGATTGTTATTTAATCAGTACCAGTCATACTATTGCACGCGACTTTGCCGGGAAGGTCAAAATGGAACAATAACTAGGTTGATGTTTATTTTTCATGCTTCTGTTGTGCTGCCTGGGAGTATAAATTGCCTTCAATTTTAATAATGATGAATCGTTTCAGAGCTGCTGCCTTGCATGAGTCATTACTCTGCTTCGTTTGTATGTCTATATCTAATGATTATTTTCAGTAGACGTAGGTATCCTTCGCAGTGTGCCTGAAGCATCCACTTTTGATGGTACACATAGCAATATGACTTAATTCAAAAAAGAGGGTATGAGTTTCATGCTTCATGAATGTAAGTACATCTACTGAGGCATTATTATTCTTTAAATAGCAACCACGGTTAGAAAGCTGCTTTGCGAAGCATAATAAAACAACGGAGCGATATGAACTACATTATGGCCATCCGATCGTATCTCCGTTCTGAAATTGAAATCAAATTCTTCCAAGTTTCACTATCGCGTTCACTCAATCTCTGCTAAACTTCACCCAAAGCAATAAATCACTCGAAACACCATATATTACCACGTGACTACCTTTTGTCCCGCGCAACAAATTACAATATTCGATAGACAATGAAATTTTCGAGGAAAAGCCTCCGCTCTAAGCCTTTTTGTCGAACGAGTCAAATTGTCCGATACTGATCTGGGGTGCTGAAAAGTTGTTCCATTACCGGTTTTCAGATTTTGCATGAATACACAAATGGCATAATATCTCCCCACTGAATGTATTGTATATTGCCACTCACCAAAGGCAAACGAACCCCCGGAAGCGAAAAACTTTTGCCCAATGAAAAGTTTTCCTTATTTTCATGAACATCACTACAAGAATGAGTATACCCTTCGGAATCGTTTTCGTCCATCAAACCGGCCGTCATGGTTGAAGTTTTGAAACTGTTCTACTAGAAAGGTTCTTCATCTTAGTATTTCCAATTTTCCGGTTGAGTATCATTAATAAGTGTCTTCTATACACTGTACAGTCGGGTCTTCTTTAGTGCATTGGGTTGTACCAACCACCTAATGTATCTGCTGCATTGCAGCCAAAGGCTGAACTGCTGTAGAAAACAAGTTCCACTAGTTGCGGGAAAACCGAGAAATCCGGGAGGCGGGATGATACCAACCACCATATTGTAGGAGAGCTGACTGTACAGCTACTATAATACAACTATTCCACACAATTCATGCTTTGCATTCCATCCGTCATCCGAGATTTCCGGCGTATGAACTCCTTTTTAACTAAAAGAAGTTTCGATACAGTCAGTCACCGGCTATGACTTTAGTTACACTCTGATGTTATGTGTTTGTGCATATATCTTTGTTATCTGTACAGAGTTTCCTCTGTCAGAATTTTGAAACAGGTAAACAGTGCACAATTCCTTGTATTGGAGGAACTTGATTTTCATGATGGGGTTAAATGAAAAACTTTTCCTTCAGGATTCAACTATAGTTTTGTTTCTCTTTGATCGGTCTGCCGTCAGCAATGTCATAAGGGGTCATTTGAATGTGTATTACTGTTAAATGAATTTGTTGAACTCGATGATATTATACCTCTTCCTTAATAAAACAAACAGCACGCTCGTGTCTTTTGACTCAATGTTAGGTCGCTTTTATGTCCCTGTCGTTTTTTCAAAAATGGAATGTTTATACGTTTTGATGACAATCTTACTATGCGTTTTCATTACTTGAAGGCACTTGCCCCATGCGCCCCCATCAATCCAGGAGTTATATTTATAATTTCATTTAGCTTTTTACAGCATATAATGGAAGTCAACATAATGCATTTATTTACGAATTTATTTTCATTATACACAATAACTACATTCCAAGTAGCACAACTTGTTTCAACAGAGTATAAAAATCGCTCTTGAAACAA